>OMLB01016379.1:6316-41815 GCA_900302555.1 Myripristis jacobus | reverse complement strand
AAGTTATTCTGAGTGATCACCTTTACCCTGTGATGAAACATTTCTGTGCTGGGATTGGTCTCGTCCAGAATGACAATGCTCTGATCCACAGGGCACTGAATGGTTTCATGAAGATGAAAATCATGTAAATCATGTGCTGTGGAATGAACTGCTTGAACAGTGCCATGATATCTACCCTACACCTCAAAGCAATATGAAGTTCAAAATATGTATACAACTACAGCCTAGAGGCTTTTAAATACAAAGTCGTTATACAGAAATTTCACAGACACAAGTATGCAAAAAAATAAACTTTTTTTGTCCCCCCTGTCCCACCCCCAAATTACATCCGTGCCTACTCGGCTCGACTCTACTCAGTTTGTAAGGTTTTCCATTAGGTGGTAGTACCTAGTACCAGTTACTATTTTAGTACCTACTCGGCCGGGGTTCCAAGCAAGCTGAGTCGAGCCGAAAATTTGACGTAAACGGAGTGCAGGCCACTGATTGGACAGGGAGTGACGACACATGAGAGAGACTCCTTCACAAAAACCAAACCTGGCATTTAAAAAAAAAGAAAAAAAAAAAACGGCAACAGTGACTGTGCGCATTGACCATCACTAAAGTTGGCAAAGTTGGAAAATAGCAAGCAAACCGGTACTGTGGTCAAATGAAGAGGTGGAGACTTTTCTATGCTTGGTGGCGGGCCCGCCTTGCTATGATGACTCCACCCTCGATGAGGTGGTACTCAATTGTAATGGAAAACGACAGAAACTGAGTCCAGCCAAGTAGAGTCGAGCTGAGTAGGTGCTAGTGGAAAAGCGCCACAAGACACTTTATGTTGGTTTTTCCTTTATCACCCGCCAGTGTATACACACATCTCCAGACACTACCACTATACCCCTCTATATCAGACCTGGCTATCCCACCTGACTAAACAGAAAAACAAAAGGGAATCCAATAGCAGGATGAATCTAACGCAAACACCACATAGCTCCAGGATTCTGCCTTGACATATTTCAGGCCCCGTTTTATTTACCAACTCTGCAGAGCCATTATCTGACGTCACGGTAGAGGAAAAAACACAGGGGAGCAACAGCTGTCCAGCCTCTCGGAGATTAAAACTAAGATGTCTTATGATCCAGATGAGACAACACCACTTCCATAACATACTTAAGTACTAAAGCTGGTGCTGGTGCATGTGTGTGATAGAGAGAGACAGAAAAACAAAAGCTAACTGCAGAAATAAACACAAGAGAACAGGGATGTAATCATAAAAGACACTGCTTGATATAGCTCACTTTCCACTCTTGTGCCAAACGCAGGTGTACTAGGGCGTGCCGAGGCCAGTTGCATTTCCATTGTCACTTCCAGTCTTTGATTGTGCCGCTGTGGGGCTATGTCGAGGCCAGTTTTGAGGTGATAATGGCCCACCAAATACCCATGGGTCAGACAGGGCTAACCGAGGTCTGAGGCGGAGTTAAGGGTGATAAGTGGGAAGATGGGTACGACTGATAAGTACAGATGTTAGCACAACAGCTTGCTTTTGTAGCAGAAAAATAACAGAGAAAAGAAAAATGCAGAACAACCAGCAGTACCAGGTCAAACGAGGACATTAGGGCTCTGCTCGCTATCTGAGCAGAGGATAATGTCCAATCAAATCGGAGGTGTTTGCAAAAATGAGGATGTTATGCAATATATAATGAGAGAGAGATGGCAGCGGGTGAGATCCAACACACAGCAGGACAGGTCCGCGAAAAACTGAAAAAACAGAGGTCTCAGTATAAGGCAGTTAAAGCACACACAAAGCGGTGTTCAAATGAAAAAAAAATCCTGTGGTATGTAGTTCTGCAGCAGTTAGTTGGCGCCGGGTGTGCAGACTTGAACAACTTGCTTCCTGCTTCCCTCTCACGTGCATGGACAGGATGAGACTGCGGGGCTACAGGCACAACAGTGGAAACACAAATGATTTTTGTTCACACGGCTGGAGGCCGAGGGACAATAACACCATCTGGTTTGAAGATAGCCCCAGCTTGCAGTGGGACCACAGTGGAAAGATGGCTAATGTAGGTTTCTTGAGGGCCTCCACACTTGTTGTAATATTAATAAACGAAGGTTATATAATTTAAAATTTTGACACGTGATTTTCTTGGAATTGGACCTATACTGCGTCTGCAGTAACTGAAATTCAATTCTGTGAATGACAGGATAATTATAACCCATGTTTTTGTGGTGCTTGCTATTGAGACCAGAGCAACTTTCTAACTTTCTTAGAATGATTGCCTTTTGTACAATTCAGTGCCTTGACGCCTCCACTCTAAAGTCCTCCATTTGAGTTGCACAGGTTCTTTCACTGTGTCCTTGACAATCTTGCATGTTTTTTCTATAGCTATTTGAAAAGCGAACAATAATGCAACCTCATTAAGAGAAAAAGAGATGTGTGAGGGATGAATGTAGAAAGCATAATGTCACCATCACAAAATATAAAAGTTGACCTTCAAGACAAGTTCAAGAGTGCTCTGAATTTTTCTGTTTTATATTTTGTACGCAGTCAAACAGAAATCTACTTTAAAGAGGCTGTAAAGGAAAGATGGAAAATGCAAAGTGAGGAATATAGTCAGCTACAGTGTGTTGCTATTCCTCTTCAAAGCAAAATACACACTCAAAAGCTGTATTGCATCATTCTGTGTAACACAATAGAAAGTGATTTACACCAATGTCTCTCCAGCTGCAGGAAGGGTTATATTTGTATGTAGGAGTCAAATGTGAGCGCTTGGCCTCCATTAAAGCTTTGTGTAATAAACACATATGGTGTATCTGTCTGCTAGTGATAGGGTTATTGTTAATTTATTAACCTGTAAAACTGCAGTGAAATCATGCAGTGTGAACTGCCTTTTGTGGTTTGAGATTAAAGAACATAGAGGCATTGTATTACATCTTAATTCAAAACAACAGTATATCTCTATTCTATATGTGAGGGTTATGGTATACTCTAAGGCTATCTCCAGCACCTCTGAATTCAGTGTTAAAATTTGAGATCTAACAGCTTCACAGAAAAATCTCTAAGGGAACTGTTAAGTACACAATATAGAAATCTCTATAAGGAAGCTATATCTCAGCCTGCTGGAGATCAACTTCTCTATACCACACTGTCAAATGTAATTATCTGAACAGCTTTTCTCCAAAGCTCATGGAAGAAAAGTATAATATCTCTCTTAAAATCAGAAACAAATTCCCCCAGGCTTGTCTATGTAGCTAGTATACTCTTATAATGCTACAGCTAAAAGCAAGCCAAATTAAAAAAAATTATGACACACGATAATCAGGGTTATTAAGCAGATGGTCAAAAAACCAAACCCAGCCAAACTGATTGGAGTTTGTCTTCAAGCTACAGTATCTTAAGTAAAGAGACTTGTGTGTGTAGCTACTATTTGGGGGGAAAAAAAAAAAAACCTTTAGACTCACCACCATCTTGACTCTTGACTATAACTCTAAAGCTTAACTGATAAGCTGTGGGGCAGCTGAGGATTCAACTCCAGCAGTCTAACCTGAATCTATATCTAACTGGATTTTCTGCGAGGCCCCAGATCCATGTAGAGATTCACAACTTCTGTGGTATGCAAAATGCTCTTGCTCCCCAGAGAGGGGAAGTATTTGAGCAGACAGGCTTATGCTCCTGCTGCTCGAACTGGTCAAAGTCAATAAACACTTTCATCAACTAACTCTGCATTACACCTTAGAGCAGCAGGCATCGTAAGAGAAGGGACAGACAGAGGCAGATAGAGAGAGCTTGGGGTGAGGTGGAGAGATGAAAACATTACACAAAAAGCAGGTGGTCCCTGGCACAGAAAACTATTTACTGACAAATATGACATAAAATATCTCCGCTGTGCTCTAGCAAGAATTATCCTTAATCTCCTTAATCTCTATTTGTTTGCTATGTTTTGTTTATTTTTCATCTACCAAACACAGCACCAATGAGGTGTGAAGGACTACATCGAGGCAGCACAATATCCCACTGTTCCACTCACACAGTGCAAACAAAAAAGTCATCTCCCAACTGTGTTTGAGTAGAGCTGTCATTTTTCATGAGATTACAGCAAACAGACATAACCTACTGAGGTCAGCATAAATCAAATTTCTACCCCAAAACAGAGGTGCTCCGTCCTCATCCTGAAAACTTACATTATTACTTTACTGTTGCCACAACAAAGGGACCCATTGTGTGTGCTTCCTGTAACTAAAACAACCTTCACAAAAACAAAATCTACTTGTTTGGGATGCACTGATACCACTTTTTCAAGTACAAAACTTTAGTATCCACGTCCAATCACATACTGTACTTTTACATTTATGGTTATGTTTTGGTATGTCAAAGACCAAGCTACTATACAATCACAGCTTAGAAACAGTTACTAGATTTACTAAACAGCAGAGCTTTGGAGAAACACTGTGGCAGCCCCACAGTGTTTATCTCTGTCCACGTTGTCAAAACACCCACTTGATTACATACCTGTTATTTCCCCATTATGCAATTATGTGCACAATGCAGGAGGAAACCATTACACTCGCTTCCCCTCCCCAAACAAACTTAGCTTACTCTACCAAAGCTATAGTACTTTAGACTAGTTTACTGTAGCATCACGCCATCGTCATCACACACATAAGCATGCATGAATGTACTGAATCTCAGGTGGGAGGGGTGGAAATCATTTTTTTGTATGCCACAATGCATAAAAATCAAGTCAGTTTGCTGTTAATTCTGACATTTTTTCTATAAGCCTTTCGGTCTCAGATATTAATCTTTGGTTAAAATCTCTGATACCAATACCGATACGATTTTAGCCGAGTATCAGTATCCCTAATAGCTGTGCAAATCTGTATTATATTGCAGTCTCCACCATGACTTCATTTACCCTTTTGGGCATAGTCCAAGTAAAACTTAGACAGCCATAGCCCAGTGCCTTTATTATTGTACTTCAGCACTGGGAACAGTGGCTGTCCAAGGAACAGATAATGGCTGATAATGTGTAAATCCTCACTGTGTACTCGTGTAGAAACAGAAAAGTTCAATAAAGCTGAATTCTAGGAAGAAGCTTTTTTTTATCACAAGCCTCAACTGCAGTGCTTAGAAACAGGTAATATACCTAAGGTATATTCAGAGTTCTGTTACAAAACCACTTTTTAAAAAAAAAAAAATCACATTATGTGTTGTAAGTGATGTCAGGTTCCTCTTGATCTTTGCATTACTACATTAAAACAAAATTGTTCCGCCTCTTCATTTCTGCGCGCTTTTAGCTTGGAGGGACTAATGATCCTTTTATGTTGTTTTCTGGTGTTCTGCTATCCACTTGGCTGACACTTTGTGCTATATTGTCCACAAACAAATGCAGAATGCTCAGGTTTTCCATCACATTCATTTATTTATTCCTCGTTAACTGCAAGAGTTTGAGATTGATTAACTATACAGACAGAAAGTCACTGCCAAACAATGTTCTTTCTCTCTCTCCTTCCCTCTCCCGTTCTCTCTTTCTCGTCTTTTCAGTAATATTAGTTTGTTTTAACTGCAAACAACAGTGCGCGTCAGAAATGCAAACACTGAAACAGGCTGTATCTTAGTCACCCCTGTAGCTGGAAAGACAATTTCAGCAGCATATGAAATTTGTCATGTGACAGTGCCCAGGGGTGTGAGGAGTGCCGGTAAAGTGAATGCTGCTAAAAGACTAGGCCACATCACACGCAGACTAGGCCTGCTCCTGCTAACTGCACTACCATATGACTAAGTTTGTTCTGCACTGACGCCAAATTCACAGCATACCAGGTCAATTACTGTCTGCAAACACACTGTTCTGCCGGTCCCGTACTACGCTTTGCTTCTTGCCTCTGCACTGTCTACTTGCACTCAGGCTTGTCTTTACCTGCATGGAAAACATAAGATATCTATGGTGTGAGGAAAAATGCTGTACTTTATTTTTTTGATACCTATACCTCCCACCCTCTGATCCCTGTAAAGTCAATAAAATTAAAAATGGCATTCACCTTGCTGTAATTAATAACACATTTCACATATTTCACAATAAAAGCCAAAAAAAACTGTTTTACTTTTACTTTCTGGAAAATGACATATTTTCATGGGTTAGCAGCCTAGTTCATGGCATGCCAGTAGGGATACATAACAATTCATAATTCATACATAAAACGTCAATAATACCACCAGGTCTTTGAACAATCTCCAATCGGCTGCTCCCATCATTTGACACCTGTAACTTCACAGCTGTCAAAATGACATGAGTGGCAGCATGGCACAGCGGTGCATTGTTTAGCGTTCACCCCCGCAAACCCTGTTTCCTGTTCCTGAGACACTATGGTTGAAACCTCCATCTTTGTTATGGTCCAACCCAACCACTTATGAACAGTCACACCTCAACATCCTGTTCCCACAAGAAATAAATCAAATAATATGAGCAAGCCACCACTGAAATGCGGTTTCTTTCCTTGTGACTTTAAAGCATGAATGGGTCTGCTTGCAGCTCAGTTTCACAGACCTGCTTTTATGTAATGATTTTGTTATCTGACCTCATTTTACTCTTATGATTCTTGCTTGCTTTTATTTTTCTTGTTTTGCTTATATTACCTCTTGCTTTTACTGTAGAATTGATCTTGTTTTGTTTGAATTGATCTTTTTAGTTCAAAAACGTCACAGAGGAGTACCTTTGTGAAGTTTTTTGAACTTGTATTTTCAGAAGTGCTATACAAAGCGATTATTTCCCCCTCTCTCTTGGTCTTGGCCACAGCAGTGGACTATCCCTGCCAAGTGCTCTGCTGCAGGTGAAAAGAAATAGGCCACTTTGCAGAGCACACTAACACGCGCCTGCAATTCCCTGCTGCTGTAGCTAGCTGTTCAACAGGACATGTCAACACGGTGGCAAAGTTGTGAGACATGAACGTGTGACAACTTAGTCAGATGAAGTGGAAAAACACCACACTGTGAGGAGCACACATGACGGTTGAGTGAATTGACCTTTGCAGTTCGCTGTGATCTTGGTGATGATGACAAATCCTCAATCCGACAAGCTTCTATGATGCACACCATGTAAAATCCATAAAGGGCTCAAACACAGCAAAATGATGAGATAAAGAAAATGTTTCCTATGAGGTTGTATCTTTTAAAAGATCCACCGTTTTTTTGTTGTTTTTTTTAATATCTAACCTGCACAATTTGTACGAAACAGGGTATACATGTAGGACATCCACAATATTGCGACATGTGCTCTCAGCTGAACATCGGACCTTTTTTTATGGTGGCAGAGGAAATATATTTCACAGTGCAGTAAAGAATTATTTGTCAGATGGGTTATAGCGATGGAACACATGTGTGGCTGCTGAAGAGCCAGTGCTCTGTACCTGCATGTTTCTGTCCCTCCCCTGGGTCCCATCTCAATGATTCAGTAACAAGCCATCTGTCATTGTCATTGTAATTAATCTGGTGCTATTTAGTGGATAATGAGATGCTGTCGTGGGTTTTGTGCAGCTTCACTTCCCAGAGACTTGTTTCCTGTCTCCGTCAGAGCAAGGAGAAGAAAGAGGGGAGGAGGTGGACGGGGAGGATGCAATAAAGCCATACTGCAGCATGTTGGCTGGTGGCGTCAGTGTACAGATGGTGTGCAGACCCCATTCACCAACATTTACCTGCTCCGAGAGGGCTCTTCATCACTCGAATGAAGCGCTCCTGACATTGGTGGTTAAAACAATCAACAACAAAGAGGTCTGATGTCTTATGAGGCATTGCTACTTACTAAACCTGCATACCAACCAACCAGCCAGCCACATAACACATGTCATTGTCAAAGGTTTAGATGGCAGGTGCATGGTTTTCAAATGATTTGTGAGTGAGGCAGAGGGCATAAGTATGATTATAGTGACTGTTCCCTATTTACCAGATTACTCACAGGGAAGGTGCCAATTCCACTGAAGCTAATCTGACAGGAGTCTGAGCACCAGTCGGCTCTCTAAGAAATCTTTTTCAATCATAAGTGAAAATTAAACGCTGGACTAGATGGGCTGCTCCTGTTCGAGATGGAAATTGCCCTGCCACATGTAATATCTCATGTTAAGGCAGTGCTCTCAACATTCACATCATTTGCCTCCTTCACTCTAAATTCATGGTGGAATTGCATTGCTAGGGAGATGAATGCATTTTTACACTCTTGCAGGGACAGACCGTCAGAGACTGAAAAATTTCACACATAAACACCATGAATACATGTGGCCTTCCTTGATCCCTCACTGTGTGTTTTAAGTATAACCTGTCACTGCCAATGGCATTATATCTCTGATTTCTTCGATATAACCCTTCAAAACCAATTTGTTAATTGATCACGCCTGTGTAGTTACATAAATGATGTAACATGTAAAAAGCACAAAAGCTAAAGCAATGGAGTGCAATATGAAATATAACAATTAATCTATTATACAGCACTTCATTGTTGAATAAAACATAAACCTTATCACTGCTGTCAGAGAAATATAGTACATAGTATGCCATCAACAGAGTTGTGAAAACAGAGTGATGAAGTGAATACATGAAGGTTGACACTCCAAGGAATGAAGTTATTAAGCACAATTTACCTCATACCGTATGAACAGCATCACTTTACTTCTCAATCATGCTGGCTGACAGCCACCCACAACCAAAGTGATCCAATCAACTCCAAGGAAATGAGCTGAGGACATGACTAAGCAGAATCTGGATTTCTAGGGGGGGATAAATGATCTCTGTGAGCCCCTCCGGTCTCTTCATTTTCCACTTATTTACTGCCAAGGGCTTTCATTATCAGCATTTGTTACCACACTCATTCCAGTGATAGATCTCACCTCTGCCTCTCTGTTTACCAATTGAGAAGTGAGCTAGCTGACACAACAGGGGACCCTCTCTCGAGTCAACAACCAATTTGCACAAGCACAGAATATATAAAAAGCAAAAGCAAATGGAGTATAATTTCACAAAAGAGAGCTGTGTGACACATGGTAGTGAGTGGAGGATTCAGCAGTGCATCATGTGAGGCAGGGCTCTCACTGGGGAGATGGATGGTTGACACTGAGAGGTAGTATGTGGGTGCTGGAGTCAAGCATCATTACATTGGCCAAGCACCCCAAGTACGTGGTTAATGGCAGATACGAGAGCAGTGTGCCATACGTGCCAATTGCTCAATGAGGCTTAGCTATGTAAAAAAATTAATTAATTAAAAAAATAACACTCACCACATTGGTGATCATTGAACTAGAATGTAAAGTGATCATCCAAAGCCATTTATAGCATTCAAATAAGCTATTCACACCCCTGAGTTGAATTCAGTTGGACCATCACTGACTTGAGATTCTCGTTAGTTCAAGTTTGTAGGGTTCAGAAATTCTGGCGAGGGACCAAATATCATTGGTCTTTTCAAACCTTATTTTAAATGGGGGTTTCTGAGAGTTCGAGTGATGATTAGCAGTCAGAAAGCACTCTGAGATCAAGGCAGTCCAAAAACGTGCTCCACAGTTCCAATGTGTGCTCTAATTAAATTCATATAGGAGTAAGAGACTGGAGGAGACTTAGGAGTGAGGGATAACATTGATAACACTATACACAAGCTGCTGATCATGACTGAACACAGGGCCCTCTCCCCAAAATAATAATCCTGTCAGGAAACCCAGCCCAAGTGAAATGGGGTATTTGGCCTAGCTGGGGACTGATATAGGATGACATGGACAGTGATTTGACAATGCTTTGCTGTTTGTTTAATATACTCAGTGCGTTGCCTCAGCCTTGCAAAGGCAGCTTGCTGATGCCTGGGCACATTAATCAGATTGTCATAACAGCAGAAGAGTTATGAATGAGCAACAGTACAGCCGGAGATGAGGACCACTGGGACATGTACAGACCTGCTGCTACCGTCTTGTCAGAGACAGGGGAGGGATGCTCCTGCTGGAAATATTGTTTCCACAACTTTTTGGTTATTTGCCATGGGGCTCTGTGCAACAGCATTGCTAATCTTGATGATCAAATGAATCATTTATCAAGATGCCTGCTCATTGACAGATAAGACAATTATTCCATCAAATATTTCCAGTCTCAGTGAGTACTTTAAAGTTCTACTGGGAAAAGTCAAAACAGATCAACAGATCTACCCATGAGCACATGTCAAACATGTTTCTCAGTAAGTAAATCCAGCTGTTTTTCAACCTTTCATCCACTGAGACTCACTATCTGTTGGCATAAGACTCCTATTTACACACAAAACAAAACCAGCACTTCACCTGATTGATGAAACCCATACACATTGCTTTTTAAATATTCCTCACACAGGATTCACACTTTTACACATGTACAATTACATGATTAATTCTAATATAGAATTCTAATATAGGACACACACTGTGTATGTCAATGCATACAGAGGAGTCTATCCAAGTATTTTCATATGATGTGTGTGAATGTGATGCATTAAGGAAATCATGGATATGTGGTCCACCAGCAGCAGGTAAGTAGCTCTGGATGAGATGAGAGCAGAGCTAGACAGAACCTTTTAACATACAATGTTAAGGCGTTTTGTTTTTTTTTTTCTTTTATGTTTTTAGCACTGGTCCTCTTAATGCTAGTGCTCTCAATTGTCACATATTGATTGTACCAAAGAAAATATGGAGCGCAAAATGGAGTGTGTCTTTTGCCTGGCTCATTAATGCACCACCGTATTGCTTCCCTGGTTAATACACAGAGCAGAGATGGGATGGAATCGGAATTAAGGCAAAGTATGGATAAAGGAAAGAGGAATACTGGATCGAGGGAGAAGAGGAGGAGCATAAGAGAGGTCAACTGTGTTGAGCAGGTATAAGGTCATAATAACATAGGATGCTTTGTTTGAATATTTTTACTTTTCAGTCATTTTGAATAGAATAGAATAGAATAGAATAGAATAGAAGGTCATGGGTTTAAATCTTGGCCCTGGTCCATTCTGTTCATGTTTGCTCTGGTTTCCTCCCATAGTCTGAAGATATGCAGATAAAATGAAAACTGATAACTCTAAACTGCCCACACGTGTGAATGTGAGTGAGTGTGCTTGTATGTGTGTTAGCCCTGACTGGTGACCTGTCCATGACATTTCCCTGACTTCCACCCAGTGCATGCCGGGATAAGCTCCAGCCCCCTGTGCTTCTGAATAGGATAAGCGGGTTACAGAAAACAGATAGATGAACTGAACTGAAATAACCTGTGTTTTGTTTTCGATGGCCTGCATTTTGAGGCGTTTGAAATTTCTCATATTAACTCTGTGCCACACAGAGAAGAATTATCAACACCTGAGGGGAAGTAAGGAGCCTCTTCCAGTTTTCTCATGAGTAAAATGGTTAATTGTTTCTTGACCATTTTTATTATCTAGAGTTGGACCAAGGTTATGTATTGGTTAGAAACAGATTTGCATGAAACTTGGTGGAAAGATTGGTCATGTACTAAAGGAGAAATTATTAACTTTACACACTGATTGGCCAAAGTGGTGTATGACAGTGGGTGTGGCTTGAAATAAAAACGGTTGTAACTTTCAAAAACATCCCCACAACATCATGGAACTTTGTGGAAAGATTGGTCACGGGGAAAGAAAGAGCTGATTCACTTTCCACAATGAAATGACGAAAGAGGGGTGCGGCGTTGGGCGTGACTAACTTTTGGTGAATGCCTAACATGTGGAATTGGCATATCTTGACTCTACTGAGTGCTTTGTATTGTTTTCAGTGTAATCCCCTTTGTTACATCAGGTTAGCTGGGGAATGAAAGATAGCCCATACATTGTAGCCAAACTCTGGGTTGCACTGCAATGAGAACTCCTTGAGCCTTTTCAGACTGTGCTCTTTCTGGTACAAGTGACGCTCTCAGCTGTGATTTGAGAGATAACGCGTCATATCTGATTACAGCCTATAGAGGGAGGACAGTGGGTTGGCACGGCAAGAGCAGCCAATACCACAAAACATCCCTCATCAATTCCTCCATCGTTCCCTCCGCCCTAAACTATTGCCTTCCGCTCTGCTTTAACTGTGCGAGCCACAGGAAATGATGTGTCATTTCAACCATTAACAAGGACTGCGGACCTGAATTACATGTAATCGATCAATCTGTAGTACCCCTGCTGTCAGCCTCTACACAACATTGTAATTACATGCTAACCACAATTAGTCCATTAATGCAGGCCAACACAAGGGGGGAGATAATGTACTGATGCCCATTTAACACATGCTCTCTCACTCTCTCGCTACCTCTCCCTCGCTCTCTTTCTCTCACTCACACACACACACACACACACACAAACACATCCTTGCTCTGTGATTTTGCACATCTACATCTCATATCCTGAAGCGCCGTCACCGTCCTGCCCTCGATCCTGCTACATCAGCCTGGTTGAATAGTTTCATCTCAATTGGATTACTGTATCTCTGTGTGAATGTCAATAAGCTTCACAGTGTGCAACCCAGCAACTATTAGCATGCAACTGTAATTGTGTGTGTGTGTGTGTGTGTGTGTGTGTGTGTGTTTGTGTGTGTTGGTGGGGGGGGGGTGGAAAGGGAAGATCACTCAGTCAACTGAATTTAATAAAGCTTGATAACACAAATATTTACAAGATCAGTACAAGGAATGAGTAAGATGTTTGTGTGTTTTCCACATAGAGATAATTCAAATTACTGCATCATCCTTGAGATTCAAAGGATCAGGCATTTCAATTAACATGCCTCAAAAATGTGTTTGGTCTCCAGCTGTTATTTATCTGGAGTAAATCCGCTTGACCTTTCAGCCTTAAACGCAGGAGCATGAAACTAATTAAACAATAGTAATTTAGACTGTTATGCCTGTGTGTAGCTGAGAGCTACCTATGTAAATACACCCATGCACACTCTCACACACAGACAGAGTTCAGCCACTTACACATGGAAAGTAGGTTCTGAAGAGATTTCCACTATTCAGCATTACCACATCGCTCAATAATTAGCAGCTGGCAGAGTGCCATGGTGACAGAGGAGACAAAGATACAGCTGTATGAATACATTTGTGTGCAAGTGAGTGAGTGAGTGAGAGAGAGAGAAAGGGAGAGAGAGAGAGACAGAGAGAGAGAGAGAAAAAAAAAACTGTGCTACCTATAGATGAAAGTCTAATAATCCTCTGCTCCCCTCCATTTCCATATCAAGGCTACCTCACTAATGTCTGATTATTCTGCTATGAGCTCTTTGTACTGCAACCTTCAAATGAGTCCACATCACTGCAATTGAAAACAAAATCTACAGATGTTAGGTTTCTGGGACTTTTGAGATTTCATTTACCTCAGCTTTTGTTCCTGAGATACAATTCATCACATTACACAACATTTCTCTGATTTTAGACCATTGCAAAGAAGCAACAGACATCACTAATCAGAAATTGACAAAAGCTTGGGGAAATGATGCATCTCACTACTCTGTTACAAGATTTCCTTATTATTCCTAAACACTCTGTTCACTTTTACAAGGATGGACCTCTCTGTCTGCCCCCCTCTCTTTCTCGCTCTGTCACTAAAGGACAGTTTATTTTTGAAGTTAGGTTGTATTCCTGACTTCTGTACCATAGTGTCTACTGGTAAATAATCTCACTGACTGCATTATTGAGAAACAAACTGGGAAATTTAGTCATCTGTGAAGTGAAGCTGAGAAACAACCATAAATATCCTTTTTGGATTCAAAATGTTCAGCCTTTAGTCCATTAGTCCATTCTCCTTTGTCCCCTGCCTTTCTGCTTCTCTCTTTGCCCTGTCCTCATTCATCTGCTACAGTTCCAAATCACTGTTCCTTGGTTAATGTAAAAAGGTTGGCCAAAAAAATCAAAATAGTCCTCATCGATTTCAAAATCTGGAACGTAGGTAGCCATTGTCAGTTGTTTCACAAAGATAAAAAAAGATGAAAAGCTGTAAGCTCTCCGGCTTGTTGCCCACATGGCCCTTTGAAAGCAAGCCCCTGGGAACAGCATTCAGCACAAAACAAATGTACTGTTCCCCGTTGTCTACAAAAGACAGGAGTCATTCAATCTAATGACTGGGCTTTTATACAAGAAGCCTACAACCACATTATATGTTATAAGTCTTAGAATGGACTAAAGTCTGAGCATTTCAAATAAAAAAAAGGAACAAAAGATTTGTTCCATGCTGACTGTTGTTCCCTGGGGGCTTGCTTTCAAAAGGACGTGAGGGCAAGCTCCCATGTAAACACTTGGAGAAGTTTCAGCTTTTTATCTTTTTGTTTCACCTCATCGTTATCCTTTGCTTCATTTCTCCCTCTCTCTCCTTTCTTTCTCTGATGTCTGCCATGGGATGAGCAGCTAATATCCAAACACAACAATGGCTAATCTAGAATAACAATATTTCCCCAAATCTATGGATTTGGGAAGCATCTATTAATATTGATCCCTGTTGCGTCAGTATGAGTACCAAGATAATGTTTTTTTTTCTTATGATTAAAAAACCAGTCAATACCACATAGCCTCAATGCTAGTGTAAATTTCCTGACACTGTCTCTGAATTTTACAATCAATGGTTTTTTGTCAGCTTTCGCGCTCTGTATTATGCCGCTGTTTGGGTAAGAGTGGCACAGCTTCACTTATGTGTAGGAATACCGAAGTTCTATAGTTGAGAAAATGTAGCATCAAAGGAAAGGGCTATCTGATGGCAAAGTAAAGCGGTGAAAAACTTTAAATATAGTGTACACTTAAACTGATATTGCTTTTTTTAAGTGGGGCTTTTGTTAAGTGGCTAAAATACTATTTACTTCTACCCCCTTCCACAGCAGTGCATTGCTAGGCTTCCATGGAAATACTCCTGCCTGCTTCTCCAAACTGCGGGACCACTGACCGCCACCTACTCTGGGCATTACACCAACTATAGATAAGTATCTCATACAACCCCATAAATTCCACTGTTATGACTGTGGTCGTAATTTTTGTGTTATGTTTGTTCCTTATGTATTTAGCATGCCCGGTATGTGTCTTTCATTCTATGTAAACAGGTGTGTGTGGGGACGAGGAGATGATTGGGCCAGCTTAGACTTCTCGATTTGTGATTGGCTGCCTCCAGAGGCTTAGCTGCTATAAGAAAAGGCCCGGATGATGTCACTGCCGGGCTGGGGCATTCCCATCCCATCTTCCTCCTCTCCCAACCAGCCACTCATTCAAACTTTTCATTTTCTTTTGATTTGGGGTTGGTAGGGGTGGACTGCCGGTTTTGTTTGACCATATTTTCTGATGTTTTATTAGTTAGGGAGGTAAGCTATTGCTCCTTGGTTTCTTTGGTTTGTTAGGGTAAACTGATCACTTCCCAGGTAGATGTGTTTTGTTTATTATGCTGGCCTTGGTCCACCCTGACACAACAGCACGACTCTCTTTATTGTTTACACTGTAAATGAATCCACTGTGGTTGACTTGAGCGTGTTTGTCTTTGTAGTTGCTTGGGACTTGGGGAAGATCAGGCTTTTTCTTTTTGTGTCTTGGATACCCCTAGACAGGGCATAACACCAAACTAACCCGTTAACATAAAATTTTATTTGGGGTGGAGAGCACTGACCACTTTTGGTTACTGATGGGGTTACCACCCAGCTGTCTCACAGAAAATTGTGCACTTGTTGTGACTACACACAGAAAAATGGTTGTGTTATATCCATTGCAGTGTTCCAAAGTTTGAGTTTTTTTGGGCAAAAATGAACCACTTCCAACCCAGGAAGAGTTGAAGGAGCTAACATCTGAAATATGATTAGGAAACAGTGGTGACTATGTAATTTTAGGTTGGGCTGGACAAAGACACCTAATAAAAGCTCAGAGATCTATGGCAGAAGACTCTCCATTAAAGGAGGATGTTAATTGTAGTAATATTATGGCACTTTTCCACTGCATGGTATTGGCTCTCTGGCCTCAACCCTAGACACATTTTTTGGATTTCTATTTGACTATAGTTTGGGAAGGTATCTGGTACTGGTTAGTATTTTTGTAACCATTTCAGTGGAACCTCCAAGGGAGCTGAGCAGATTTTAAAAGGTGTAATGAAAAAACTCCGGATCACTGATTGCTCAGACATAAATTTAACAGAGAGAATTAAACAGTGAAGCTCTGCCAGTGGTGGACCCCAACCGGTCAGTGCTTACAACCAGGAAATACTTGCAATACACTTGCAAAACTTGTGTCATGGTTAATAATCTATCCATATAAAAATAAATAAATACATAAAATCAGTGAATCTTTCAGTTACAGTTATATCGTTGATGTGAAGCAACCACCTCAAGCTGGTCTTGTCTTTTTTTGCACTAAACACTTGTGTGCACGATGGCATATTAGTGTGATTGTAGGGGAAAGAAAATGGAGCTGGGGGACGGGGGTAATATTCCAAGAAAAAAACTGCAGTTGATGACCTCATCAAGTTATACTTTCCTTATTTAACAATCAGTAATACTGTAAAATTGTGATTCTGGGCTAAAAGGAATACTTCCTTGTTATTAAATTGAATAGCATAAGAAAAACAATTTTTACTACTTGACTACTTTAATCTCAGAGAATATCCAAGTTTTTTCTTGTAAATTTGTAAATGACTGGTGGGGAATGCCATAAGAGAAATTGGTACCAAATGCGAGTATAGCCGATGCCATGTGATAAAAAAAAATAATGCCATTACATTGGGTCATGAAGATCTTTGTCAAGCAACAGCCCAGAGGATGTGATTTATTCTTTAAAATGTAGTTTGCTGGTACAAGAACTGCTGTGTTGCTTTGGTGGTATAGGCACCAAAAATGATGTGCGTGTCCTGGGCTGAGATCCAGAGCAGATAAACTATAAAATTTGAGTCATGCAATATTAATTGTTACAACGGGGGCCTGAAAAATGATTGTTGTCAGGGGACTAAGGTAAACTAGCAGTAAAGTTAAATGTAGTTTTTATTTCTGTTTTCTTTTGGATACTTGGAGGTGGGGGTAGATTCTTTGTAGACTTGCCAATTTATAGCAATGTTAAACAAACAGGGAGGGAGGGAGATATCCAGCATTGAAGAGACAGCACACTTCTTTCACCCATTAAGCTCCATTGTTGCTGTAGCTCCTCTCTTTGTGCACTGTGTTTGGGGAATGTTCTAGTGGAAAAACAGAATTACCCCTTAAAACAAAATGGCACAAGAAACACACCAATTCCTGTTTTTACACAATGTTTATGGGTTTTAGGTTTATTTTTTCCTCTTATTTTGAGCTTTTGTCTTATACTGTAATTGTTTGGTGGGGCTGTAAATCAGCTTTGATGAGTATAGTAGCCATCTGAACACAGCTCTCTCCACTTGCTTTGTCTTGCTCTAAAATGATGGACCACAGTGGATGTGATTAAACCAGTTGCAACAACATATGTGTGAGTGCACTCCAGATTTCAAAACAAAACAGAAAAAAGGAACTTGACCAAAGCCACATCGTTCCTCTAATTTGTCACTGGACTTTGAAGTACTCTCGTAACAGGGCAGATTAACCTGTGACTTGCTGTCTACTGCAGCTCATCCACAAAACAGAGGTAGTGGCTGTGTTCATCTGTAAGAATATGTTTCCATGTCTGGGAAGAGCTGTACGGAAATAATATGGCCAAAAAAATGTTTTTTTCACCTTACCTTTCAGGGGCACTGCATGAATGACTTTTTTTGGAGTAAGATTTTCACAGCCTATGTTAACTTAATGAAAGTCCTGGCTTTATTTGCACAACACAAAGTTAATTCTGTCTTTCCTCTCATGAGATATTGCGATAATTAGACTGTTTTGAGAATAGCCTTTGAATGTCATGCAGAATGAAGAGCATAGTGCAGGATACGAAGGCCATTGCAGTTTATCCAACATAAACAAACGGTTTTACCATCTCAGTTAACTAACTAAATGTCTGCAGTAAACCATGATAGAACTGTGAGATTTCTATTAATTGTTTTGACTGTCTTGGCTGTTCTTGCCGGTTACCTTAATGCACACCGGTTTCCACGTGGGAGCTTGATAACGCGTAGCTGCTCAGGCAAAGACCGTGTGCTGTCAGCCAGACTGAAGAGTTACCTGCTCTAAAAAAATGAGGCAAGCAGAAACTGATAATTGTATCTTGAACTAAATATAAATGCTGCGTTACAGCAAACATTTCCCCCACCACGAGTTGCAAATATACAAACACAAATAAGTGGGCTTTACACGATCAGGATTTTTGGGGCTGATCACCGATCAGTGAGTTTAAATAAACCGATCACCGATCCGATCACATGAGGGAACAATATGTCTATTTAAATAACTTGTTTACACACTTGACGTGCAAACGCACATCCCGGTATAGCTCATCTAGACCGGTATCGCTACAGTATGTGTGCCCTGCGAGGAGGTAGCGTAGATCAAAGTATGCTAGCAAACGTTGAAATGCGGGGTTCTCCACAATATTAAATGGCAGCTCAGTGAGCACGATAAACTCCATAAGTTTCCTTGTGCCACCCCTTGCCTTCTCACTGTCACGGTTATACGGACGGGTACTGTCTAAAGTAGTTTGCTTTAGCATCCGTTTCGGTGTTTGTTTTTCTTTTTCCATGCTCCGTTTCTTGAACTCGGCATGCTCCTCCTTGTGTTCCTTATCCAGGTGCCTGATTAAATTTGTCGTGTTGAAACATTTTGCAGATGCTCCCCCACGAGGTACTGTAGTGTTGCACAGATTGCAAATAGCTTGAGTTTTATCTGTCTCAGCCACTTTGAAGAAGTCCCACACCACTGACATGTTTGTTTGAATCCGACAGTGAATGATTCAAGATTCGAAAAGCTTTATTGTCCGTCACATATTGGTGACAGGGCTCAAAACTAACATGGCGGTGGTGTGGAACTTCTTCGCAGGAAAATAAGACAGATAAAACAATGCAACGGGAGCATCTGCAAAAAGTTTCAACACAACAATGACGCCATTGATCGGATCGGCGAATTAAGAGATTACAGCCGATCACATAAATTGCATAAAATGCGAAATATCGGCCGATCCGATATAGCCGATCAGATCGGTGGAAAGCCTACACATAAGTTTGTACAGGTGGAGCCATAGACTGTATCTCATTCCTACTGGCTTTGTAGGCATTATGTAGTCTTAAAGTCTTTAAAGATTGCAATAAGATGCTAGTAAATTATTAAATTTCTGTTTCTGTTTTTCGTCATCACATTTTGTAAAGAAAACCTGTATCTATAGACTTATTAGGCTCTGACCTGTTTTTTCAGTGATCAAAATCAATCAAATCCATGAAACAGGTTAAAGAATATTTGAATAAGTGAAACCAGGCCCAGTTTTGTGACAAAACAGACTTTAGATTCAGTGTACCAGTAATCATATATATATAACAATAACATACATATGTTTGTTATATTTTTTATTATATTTTTATATTTTTCCATTTTGAAGCTTGCAGTTGGTTCATCATTAGGGTAGTTAAGTGTACACGATAGTGGCACACTGACTAAATGTGAGAAAAGCAAGTCTTTTCATATAAACATGTTACATGTTTACATGAAACACATCAACTGCGGAATAAACTGACAGCTCCCCATAATAATGCTGACTGAAGTCACCTATCATTTCAGTTTCCAGAGAAAAACGTGGAAACTGGAATTAACTTAAAAACACAGACAAATGTACACTTGTTTCCTGTCTTGCCACTGTCAGATTTCACCAAAACAATTAAAGCCACAATCCTTTACTACCACACCATGTTCATCGCAGCCATGAGCCTTAACCTATTAAAAATAAAATCCCCAGCCTTCAGGTGCTACTGTTGGGAGAACTGTTGGAAAGGAAAGGATCAAGCAGCTGCTCCCAGCAACCTGGAGACTTGAGTGAGGATGTGGAGTGACAAATGAATGCCATTTTCCACCATATAAACTTACATAGCCAACAATTTTGGTGTATACAAAAGCAAAGATGTCTGTGTTCATCTGTAAGAGCTGATGTGGGTTTACTTAGATTTATCTACAGGTATCCACAGTGGATCCATAGTGGATCCTATAGGCAGCTTTTATACCATTTATGAAATTATAGCTACTCCCTCCCTATTCCTCTCAGTTTGGAAGTCAGCACGTTCAACCTCTGCTTTTCCTGTTGGAGCCTGTTTTGCTTATGATTTATGCCACATTTTGTCAAGGCAGTTTAAGTCATTAATATAAATTAGTTATTAGACTGCATAGCTACATAATTTCTCTCCAGTACTAGAACCTTCTTAAAAAAAAAAAAACACTCTGCAGACACTGGTAATCTGTAGAGATATCATTATGACATTTTGTGCTTATAACTGAGATTGGAAAAACATAAGGCCAAGTAGCGGATCCACCTAAACGTAACCTAAATCACGACTCTTTCACCAAAGTAATTCTTTATAGCAGAGCTTTTGTAAACAGTCTTTATGTCATTGAGTGAGCACACGCCTGCAGTCCCATGTGCCAGCAATGAGTAAGGTCACTGAAAAGTGATAAATCAGAGCATAAGGGGAAAATGGATTTTATGTCATTTCCACATGCAAATGGCAGGTGTTTTATTCATATCAACCTGCTTTGGGCACTTCCCTCTAGGTAGCAGTTGTGACATGCAAACAAGAATTATTAGCTTGAATCCCCACATGAAGATAAGAAAAGCCTTTGCGTTAAATGGGATTTAGGAGGAAATGTCAGCTGGGCTCATTTGGGTGATAGAAGCACAGTGGAGTGGCCATTAAACAGTAAAACAGCTCTCTTTATTTGGAGGCTGATAGATGAGGCAGCCATCTTTATTCACAGCTCTCCTTGTCATATGGAACAAATCTTTGTGTGTGCTCTTGCTCTATCTCACATGTGTGCATACACACACATACACACAAGCACACACACACACACACCCCATAATTATGGAACAGAAGAAGGCTCTCCAGACTTCGTCATTAATAACAATGGTGTAATCAAATTAAGTGTCGTCCTCTCCTCCTCTCTTTTTTTGCGATGTAGCGATTAGTTGGCCCTAATGAGTTTGCTCCATGGTTTGCTCCCTGCTCTGATCTCTAAACCCCACTGCGACACCCGGGGAACTGCTGATAATGAGGATAGAAGAAGAGGATGGGGTGAGGCATCAAAAAGGGTGAGGGTGACAGTAGGCACTGTAGTTGGTATAGCTAGAGAGATCAATCTCTCTGCAGGGTAGTGAGGGGGTGGCAGTGGGGTGCCATTCAGAGAGCTAGCATAAGACGAACCAGGGTGGTAGCAAGGTTGAACTCACACAGGAGTGAGTAAGGAGACCCAAGTTAAGTAATTAAGGTGAAACCACAGCAGTAGGAGGAGTTAGGAGGTCATGCCAAAGACTGGGGCAGGAGAGAACATCACTGGAGTTGAGCCTGAAAGGTACAGATACACTGACTGAGGTAAAGTGGTACAACATACAGCAAAAAGCACACAACCAGAGGAAGGCGTACAGTCGCATGCCTCAGGATACGGTGAAGCACAAAAAGCAGGCTTTACATGCCATGTTTCATCGTGGCTTCATGTTGCAGAAAAAAGGTCAGTCATGTTGCTTGCTTACGGGTGCATACTGGGTCACAGAAAAATGAATTCACGTTTAGGGATCATGACTGATATTAGCACATGAAAAGATAAAAATCATGTTTCTGATGTCTGCTGACCCTTAAAACCATGCCATGTTGTTGCATAGTCCAGTCTGAGTCCATCTGAGTCCAGTCTGAGTCTGTTGCATAGCCCAGTCTGAGTCTGTCTGAGTCCAGTATGAGTCTGTTGCATTGTCTAGTCTGATTCTTCATTTTAAGAGGTTCAAGTCATTTGACAAAGGAAACTAGTCTGCATCTTCTACCTGTCCACAATCCCCAGCAGCATGTGAATTGCTGTTGTGTGCTGAGGAGGCAACATCAGTGCAAAGTATTAAAAGTGGCACACCTTTAATACTTATCACCAAATTATTATTGCGTACAACTACTGCCCTGTCATCACGCACTGCACTCTCTCTCTCTGATGTCCTTTTACAAGATTTCTTCATTTTTTTCCCCCTTAGCTTCTGGGGTTCTGTGGGAGCTTTTTGTTCCTATGAGAGGGGCTGTTGTTTTGTTTTCTACAGACTGTGGGCTCGTAAAGCCCTTTGAGACTGTAACTGTGATTAACGGTTCTGAATAAACTTGAGCTTAAACTTAAACACACCAAGCGGACGGTCTGCCCTCGGCTCTTGTCTGACTGTCTTGGGCAGAACCTGCTTGCATGTCGACTGTCATCTGCTGTCTGTGTGGTGTGCTCACGGACAACTTTTAGCAGGAGATGTGAAGGGATCTCAAAGTGACAGAACATCTGTCTTGGTTGGCATTGGTTCTTTGAAGTCAGATTGGTGTGTCCCAGGCTTTATGGAGCATCAAAGAGCTCTTCAAGAGTTGGTGCAGTTACCAAAGTCTACTGCCACAATGGCCTCTGCTTCATTCACCTGTTCCTGTGTTCTGAACAACCCAGTATATCAACACATATATTATTAACACATCTTTACACATCAGCTGGAACATGCTTCTGAATATATTTCTGTGTATATGCTACTTCCAACTATAAATAATGTAATCATCTATTTATGCACACTTGCACATGTTCTCTGTAATTATGATTATGCACATTTGTACATAATATATAGGCCTAAACTGAAAATATCTGTTAATGACAAATTTACATAGCAACAGTTCCTGAAAATCAGGAGTTCTAAATTAGCATAATGAAGCTGCTCGATCTTTGATATTCAACACATTCTGTTGGTTGTTCTATCTCTATCCTTTTCTCTCCAGCACCAATGACCCAATTTCCCCACAAGACCATTTAAAGGTCCCATATTCTTTTTTTTTTTCTTCTTCTTTAGCTTAGGTTGAAATTAATGTTCTTTTGCAAATAACTGTGGTTAAGTTAAAAGTTGAACCTAATTTGTGACACTGATAATTTAGTCTAATTTCAGTAAGTTGGTCTGAAAGTGCCTGGAAAAAGAAAAAAAAAATGAAGTAAATAACTAAATGTAACCATTCAAACAAAACAATATTTAACAATGTCTTCATCAAGCATCATATACTGTATGTACAGAGATTAACAAACTAAACAAAAATTAATTCCCAAAACACACTCACGCTCAAAAAATAAACTGGGCGCTGACTTTGTTCAGGCTTGCAAACTGGTTAGAGGTGAAAAATGTCAGATGGATGTGTGAGCAGGGAAAACACAGACCAGCTATTAGATCTGTATTTTTATTTATTTATGTATTTATTTATTTTTAAAAACACAATTTGGGGGGGAAAAAAGCTACAAAAAGATTACAAAGTGGTGGTGTTCACAAGCTAAAAGAAATACAAGATCAACCAAAATAAAGTCTAAAATATTCATTTCTGCTGTTACGCTACACCTGCGCTACACCATATCTGCACATCTCTCAAGCAAGTGTGACACACCTCATTGCCCTACTGACTTCCATGGTCAGCATAGCAACTAACCACAATCGCTATTTTATGCTGTGCCAACCAAATGACCACAGCAAATGATGCAATGACTGTTCTGCTACATTCAAGTTCTGTGGTGACTTTTCGTTGATAGCTGATGCCCGATCATCCAAACACATACACTGTTTTTCTTTAACTAGGCAGGATTTACAATGTCTCAAGTGGCATTTTGAATACAAAAGTGCCCTGGTAGCTCACCTGTTAAGAGCTTGCTAAGACCTGATCACAGCGTCCTGGATTCTAATCCGACCTCAAACCATTTGCTGCATGTTGTCCCCTTTCTCACCCCTGCCTTTCCTGTCTCTCTCTACTGTAACTGTCAAATAAATTGACCCACCACCGTTCCACCAACAGGCCAAGCAATCCCCAAGAGTCAAGCAGCATTGTCTCAAACACCGCACATTACACACAAATAAATAAATAAAAAATATCTCCCAGTCCTGGGTAATGTCATCACTACTGCTGACTTGTCATCTTGTGGCTCCAAAATGTCATTATCTACAGAGCAGCCAGTAATTTCACATCAAAATGACATCACATATTCAAAGGCTTTCTCTCTGATATCTACAGAAGCTTTGCAGCAGATTGCTACAAGTTCAAAAACACTAGGCTCTCATCACACAGAAAAACACCATGAAAATTCTTAGGCTGGTGTAACATCTAAAAATAGGTAATGCATGTCAGCTAGCCAGACTCTGTTTACATCTGAAGGCATCAGGAAACTTGGCTACTCCATAGTTATTGCTCCCAAGTAGTGGAGTGTGAATACAGATCAAGCCAAGGACATGTAGTAGTGTTGTATACCTCCTCACAGTTAATTCAAGGATTTCTTACAAGCTGCTTTTCATTGTCCACTGACAAATTCAGAGCCACTGGCCACTACAGTGTATTTTGTCCTGGTACGGAGAAAATGTGTGTAGAAGACTGTGCCAGTGGGTAACAGAGACAGAAAGACACGTATACACACACACATACACACACACACAAAGACAGACAGAGAATGAATGTGTTCTCTGAACTATTCATTAGCTATGGTACTCGATTAAATATGAGCCTGTGACAGGGACTTGAACCCAATCAACATCCTTACTATGCGTTTTACATAAGTGTATGTCTGTGATGAAAACACACCTACATAATGAACCACACACTAATTGTCATCACCAAGAATATATCAAAAGTCGGACTAATGATACCATTTGATCTCAGTCACTGACCTAAACCCTGACTATTTAATTTCAACCATCTACAATATCAAACGTCCCTTTCAGGGATTACTGTAGGTATAAAACAATATTTGACATCTTCAGGATTTAGTCTTAGCCCGCACAGGGCAATGCTAATAAGCTCTACCTGTGACCTATCTTGTTTAATGCTGGTGCAATAATGTCAAGCAAACAGCTGAATACAAGTAGAGGGAAATAATCTACATTCACAATTACAATTACAATTACAATTAAATTTAGCCGCAAGCAGCAATTCCTGGGTTCAAGCCAACTCAGCCCATTAGAAGCTGAGAGCTTCAACAGCTTAATTAAAAATATCCCAAGTTTGGTTATGTTTGAGCAAACTGATTTGTGGCCAAATTTGCTCCAGGCCCAAGCACATGTTTGGAACTGGTGGCACCCCCTATTGAGCGATTTCAAAACAGTTTTACATATAGGGCTCTAGTTTCCCAGCGCAGCGCAGGGTGGCGCAGTGAGGGAAACCCCACGCAGAGCTTGTTTGGACCAGCGCAACCCGAGGTGCGCACAGTTTGGTAGTTTGGCAGACCGAGGTGCGCTGAGATGGGAGTGGCGGTGCAGCAGGGGGAGGTGTCGACAGATTCAGCTTGGCGCAGTGACAGCTTTGTGCCAAAAGGCTTTGCCGAGGTGCGCTCAAAGCTCGCCATCTGAAACCACGTCTACTCTCAGCGCAAGGCGGAGCAGAGCCGGTGTAGTGGAAGTTTGGCTGACCGGCGTGCAGTGTGCACACGTCACCAAAACCTCACAATCAGCACAAATGGTGCCAATCTGTTTTGATCTGACATCAGATGTGACGGGACAGTCGATATGGAGATAAATTTATGTGCTGATTGAGATAGTAGCATTGAATAGTGGTTTTTGTCGGTATTTATTGCATTGTTAATGTGCCTGACATTCCGGAAACCTGCCTGTGAGGTTTTGGTGACGTGTGTGCACTGCTCGCCCGTCAGCCAAACTTCCACTACGCCTTCGCGAAGCTCATTTTAAAGGCGAGGACAGGGGCTCATTTGATTGGAGTGAATCTGCTGTGTCAAACCCACTCCACACCTTCTCTCCTCCCTTCCGGCGGTAGGAGGGACGGCCGCGTACTTGCGGCACCGCGCACGGCGTGCCAAACTTGCAAAATCCACCTGGCCACACCCAGTTGGCGAAGCGCAGCTGTGCTGCACCCCCGCCTCGCCCGGTCTGCGAAACTAGAGCCCATACTGGTCAAAACTATTATGAAACATATCCTGCACGTTTTGTAATGACTGGACAAATAGTTTCTGATTTATAGTCCGATTTGTTTGCTATCCCCATTTTTTTCATTTCATTCAAGCTGACCAGTAAAACTTTCAAACTTTCCTGTTTCAGGCACTTGTGTGGACTTCGGTCTCTTTATGTGCTAAGCCATACCCTTTTGAAGTTCATTGGTCAATATCTTAAAAATGAAAAAAAAAAAAAAAGCAAGCTTGGTCCAATATGATCCAAAGCAAATTTGGTAGTAATCGGAGCTACAGTTTGGGAGGAGATGGCAAAAATGTGTTTTTCAAAAAGTGCAAAATGGCTGAAAATGGCAGCCTTTATTTTTCTGAAGCATATCTGCATCAGTGAATCAGTGTCTCTATCATGTACCATGACTTGGGAATTTGTGAAAATATTTCCAAAGAACAAAAAGGAGAAGAAGAAGAAATAGGCCCATAGCTTCAAGTGGTGATGAGCAGGGTCCATGTAGTATGAGAATTTATTGAGCTTTGATGCTTATTGAATAGTTTATGAATTGAGAGAAGCTATGGGCAGGTTTTAGGGCTTCACAAAGCCAAGCAAAGTAACTTATTTAAAGAAGGAACAAAACCAATCAGACACTTGTTTCTTCATTCCAACATATTTTGGAAAAATAATCTATAATACAATCTTTGACTTAATATGACCTCAAGAACCACTTGAAAACATACCACAAATTACCACATGCATGAATTACCATGTTGATGACAAGTACGACTTGGCCATCTGCGGATTCAAACCATGGACCTTGGGATCCCCAGATTGTGGCTTGATGACTGGGGATCTAGATTGTGCAAACCGAGTTTTGTAAGAATCCTTGCAGCTCGATACGAGATATAAACTTTGCATTTTTGGTGCCTCCTACAGGTGAAGCGCAATGCACTTTGACATAAGTTTAGTAAAACCTCCTGAACATGTTTCTCCAATTTCAGGTTGATGTCTCAATGAGTTACTGATTTTTTTAAATCAATAAATCAATTAAGTCATTTTTAAATTGGCTAGTTTGAATAATTGAAATGGAGTTTGGGACAATTGGTCCAGCATTTTCAGACCAGATGATGAAAATATAATTTTGAGAAAACTGAGGAAAAAGTCACAAAAATTGGGCAAAGATGCAGATGAAAGAAAGGAAGAGGGAAATAAAAAAAAAGACAAAGAAAGAAGGAAACAAACAAACAAACAAACAAAGACAGTGAGAATGAATGGTGAGAGCAAAACAAAACAAACAAAAAAAAAAACAGCACAAAAACAATAGGGTTTCAGGCCTTTGGGCTTGAACCCCTAATGAACCAAGTGAACAAGCAGAAAAGCCATCAGGGTAATGTTCTGTGTGAGGTAGAGGAGGAGATTCAAAGAAAAACTGGGGAAGGCATAGCGAATTATTCCTCTGTCGACATCGTAAACTGCTAGAGAGCAATTTACATGTAATAATACACCCTCATTCAGAGAGGGATCTGCTGGGGAAGATATGGGGCTGATCAAAGGCCATCAATGCAGCCAGCTAAGCTGTCGTGATTGAAGTTGCTTTTTGAATTGCTGTCTGTGGTAGTGACTAACAGAAAAGGAGACAGAAAGAGAGAGAGAAAGAGAGAGAGAGAGAGACAGAGAGAGAGAGACAGAGACAGAGACAGAGACAGAGACAGAGACAGAGAGAGAAGCAGAGAGTCAAAGGACCAGGACCCCAACCGGGGCCCCAGACACAGAGCCCTAACCAAACACCTATGTACTCCTACGGTTTGGCATGCTGCTTCTAATTAAAAGGAGCTGTCACGTCCCATCGAGTGAGAGAAACCCTCCAGTCGGTCTCTCAAGGAACCAGAAACGGTACATATGAAAAGATCCACCTTAATCCTGAGACAGACACATATGCTCAGCTCAGGTGCAGAGAGAGAGAGCAAGAGAGTGTCAGATAGAGAGAGTGAGCAAGCGAGCGAGAGAGAAAGAGAGAGATGAGTGGGAAGGAGGGAGAGTGTGACAAATAGAGAAGAGAAACAATACAGATTCGGAGAGTGAGTGAGAGAATTCAGAAAGAGAGAGAGGTTCCGCTCTCTGTGTTTTTGAATATGAGCAAAGCCCCCGGATTAATCAGGCTGAGTCATGCTGCCACAGGGGGCATCTGTTCTGTTTGGCCCTGCTCAGACTGTAGCTCTACTCACACTCACCCCAAAGCCTAATTGCACTGTGCGAGAATGCCCTCATCAGAATGTGATTCTTATGAGAAACCATGTAGGGCATAATCAGACTTTGCTGTTGACACACACACACACACAGACACATGCACGCACTCACACACACACAAAATCCTTCCACACTGCTTGAACAATATCGACATTGACAGAGGGACAATAACAGTATGCAATTCTATATTGCTTATAAAGGTCTATTAATAAATGCTATATATAGCCTTAACTCTTAAATGTCCAAAAACTATTTCTTCTTCTTCTTCAAAAATGTTTTTGCCAATTCCTGTGAGATGGTAAATGATCGAGACATGAGTTTTTTCCTCTGGCTTTTCTGATGGGGGTGCTATAATTAAAAGTCAGAATTGTGAGCTTTGAAAACTCCCCCTATGTTCCTATATGTAGAACTACGGTCAAGGTTTCTTCAGAGAATTACACTATTTCAGTTTATCAGTTGCAAACTGTAGTTCCTTAACTTACAGATGCCGTTGCTGCTCTCTGCAAGGCCAATGGAAGGAGACAGAAGGAAATAATCTGTGCAGCAAAAGAGTGGGACAGATTTCATAAACATGAGTCAGGGACTGTGAAAAGGAAAAAAATTAGAGGAAAGAAATTCATGTCTCCAAGGTCACTGTATAAATTTGTTAAAACTTCAAGAGATGCAGTGGTTGAGCAGGTGTCTGAACCTAGTAGGAGTGAAAATTCTCACATGGTGACGACTACTTCTAATGAGAGAGTTTGGCAACATATTTGGATTTCTTTTTGATCTGACTAAATTGTGTCAAAGGAGGAGACTGACCTACAAAGGTGATGCGCTTGACTAAATGATGGACTGAGCACAGTCAAATCTCAGGACGTAAACACACTGGACCTTTACTGTGTTGGGGATACAGATGCTTCCAAAAGAATCCACCACAATGTGTAAAACTCTTTATTTTCTTAAAAGGACTGAAGGATTGATATGTATGCGGCAAATGTCATCATATAACATATATACATTATTTGAAAATAACCCTATTAACTGTCTTGTAACTATCTATTGCCACATTGCTCCCATTCTCCTCTGTCAAAGCCCAGCGCCATTTATTCTTAACGTTCACGTCCCGCCCCCACCCTACTTCTGATTGGTTAGTAGGCCTGGATCTGTTAGATAAATCTGGGTGAACCCCTTTTTTTTTCCCGCAGTCACGCCGGTACGCCGGAGATCCGGCACGGCAACAGAATGCTATCAGACCTGCACTTGTCACGTGACAGCCCTGATGTGGTGTAATATATATAGTAGGGCTATCAAAGTTAATGCAATAACGCACGCAATTTAATTGAGGACCTTAATGCATGGCAGGGTTCCCACTATCATTTTAAAGGATTTTTCCAGGATATGTTAATTGACTTAGCTGTTGCTCATAGGTTACTTTAGAATGATTCAAATTGGACAAAGTGGCCAAATACTGTAGCTCAGATTTTTGTGAAATTGGTGTCTCAAATAGCATGATGTCAACAAGTTTTTGCATTGCGCAACATCTTGTTCACATGTCAAAAAAATATATATATAAATACAATTAACATTAACTAACAATAAGCTAAAAACACACAATTTAGCAAAACCATGTCGATCAAAGCATCGTTTCGTACATTTTTAACCTGTTTTACCTTCAGCTGAGTATCAGTGGGCGCTGATATGGTACAAGTTGCACTGGGTGTAGGCTAACTTTTTTTTTTTTTTATGTGGTGTGTGTTGTCTGAGACATCTCTACTTGAAGCCTTGGGAGATGTCCTGTTGGTTGTACAGTCATGGGACAATCAGTTTCCTTTGGTGGATACTGGATGTCAATGCATCATTCTCCAGAGGTTCATCTAACTTCACCCAGCAGTGTCCTAGGTTCTGAGTGTGAAGCTTACTGCTGACCTGGAGGCGCTGTGGTGGGCCAATCAGGTTTGGTTTATACTGAAAATAAAAACAGCCAATGCATAGTGCCCTCACAAGGTTTCGATCATGGGGGATAAAAATAGCGCTAAGGTTGTGGTCCTTTTTTTTTTTTTTTTTTTTTTTTTTCAAATTTAAACTGTGTCATTTGTTTCTTCTGTCTCCAATGAAGCAACATTGCTATGAACAAAGCCTTCCTGGCATGATTTCTCCTCTGTACTTCTGCTACGCCCACCATGTTCACGTTACAAAACAGCCCAACGGACAGAAATCCATCAGCATGGCATCAATAGTCATTCTACTAAAAACACATATTATGCAGGGAAACCAAATGTTATTTCTTCCAGTACAATTGCATGCAATTTTTCCTATATACAGTACAGGCCAAAAGTTTGGACACACCTTCTCATTCAATGCGTTTTCTTTATTTTCATGACTATTTACATTGTAGATTCTCAATGAAGGCATCAAAACTATGAATGAACACGTGGACAAAACCACTGCTGCAGAAAAAAAAACTTGATACATCAGCCTGCTTCATGATGCAGAAAGGTCTTAGACTTGACCGCTGGGTGGGAATGGCATTGATCGTGGTGGTGTGTAACCAAGATCCCTTGATTAGGCTTGCCAGGTTAGCAGTGACATGATAAATATTATGCACAGTTTCTCACCTGACAAGTTGATTGAGACAGCTGGCAGAGCTGTATCCTGTGCTTTATGTGGAGAGTGGTGTTTTGTGTGGCTTGACTTCTTGGTATTCTCAGAGCACTTTCTAGCAGCTACTAAATGTGGGCATTCGGGCAAGCTCACCTTCTGTTTACTGGACATTGCTATGTCTCAGCATGTACGTCCCCCAGGGACAACACTGACTACTCCAGTACCCGTCTTGCTCACTCTCAACACACCACTGAAAGGTCGGGTTGGCTGTGATGCAGCGATCTCATAGGATGCTCCAGGTTGATCTATTGATAGCCCACATTTTCCACATGTGTTGGCATTGGGCTTCAAGACCTACAACTGAACCACCTATTACTTGCAATGCGCTGACTATAATTTTTAAGTCCAGTCATCCCTTTGTCACTGTTCTCCTGCTACCAGCTACCTGCTACGTTTGAAAGGATATGGTATTGGATTTCTGACTCAGTCAGAGGGTCTTTTGAGCTCATTAAAACTTTCAACATCCATTATATCAACACTTAATTCTTCTGGACTCAAGTAGTGGTCTCACACTTTACGGTACATAACCATTCTTGTGATGCAAGTGATGAAAACAAATATAATGGTGCACTAGCTCAGTACAGGCCCAATAAATAGATTTTTTAATAATGGCCTATTTTAACAATGCTATTTCTATTGTGGTATATCCAAATGAACATAAATACTCTCCACAAGCCTCTTTTTCTGTTTCTTCTGAGTGCCGATGCATTTTGGATTGAAATGTGCAATGTTGTGTCAGTCAAAGGTCATAGGTTCTACAACAGGACGAAGACCAGGCAACACATCCCTAAGTCTTCTAACCAGGGTTCTAAATTAACACCCGCCAACCCGCCAAATGCGGGTTAAAATTCATTTTGGCGAGTGTTAATAAAAGCTTACTAGCCAGTTTGGCCGGTGATGCATGAGGCAATCATGTCAGTCAGAGCCGCTCTACAGTTCTCAGTCATTTGTCTCCCTGGCAGTACTTCCTACATTTCCCATGAACACTGCCGCAATGCTACATGACGTATCAGACGCCCATTGGCTGCACGCTACAGTCTGCAGTGCAACCGGCGCGAGAAACCATGGAAACGCAAGAAAACACAAAGAAGAAAAAGAATCAACGGACTCGGAGCGAGAGCAGGGAGCATGAGCTGTAAAAAAGGGGACTGAGCTAGCTAAACAGGAAAGCAGGGCTCTCAAGTCTCACGCATTGGGCGTGAGACACACACATTTCAACCCGTTCACACACCACACATTGTATTTCTCATGCAGAGAAATTACCAGGATAACGCCCACCAAGCCGCTATTTTTTTTTTATAACAGTGGTAGGGCCCTATAATTTCCGTGATCACGGAATCGCGGACGGAATCGCGGAATTAGCCAAATAAAACGGAATCTATCGCGGAATTTGATATAATTTGAATGAAATTCTGTTTTTGTGTGGAATATGAACGTGTGTCTGGCAAAGGCAAAGAAGATTCCAGACTTCAGCAGCGTCTGAAGTCAGGACAGTTTATCTGTCCTCTTGTATGTCCATTACACACTTAATGTACTTGATGTATTTGAGATGTTTTACCATGGGAACCTGCTGAAAAACAGTTCTTGAACTGAGTCAGGCTAGTCTATGTGGAACTGTAATGTTGCATTGTGAATTTTCCTTTAAATAAACTTAAACTTAAACTTAACTCCCCGCCTGGGCAAGAACAACAACACTCCACAACCTTCAAACTGCATAGGGCTGGTGGTTTACCACATGTCCAGGCGGTCGGAAGGGTGGCAAGCACATTCAAATTTTCTTTAGAAACTTTACAGTCTTGGAAATTACCAAAATGAAATGTTTGCTCTTTCTGTGCATTTTTCATGCCAGTGATGTTAATAAAATGATCAAATGCATTCAGTGGAACTCATAATCTCTCTTATTTTCACTGGAAAAAATTTGGCTAGTGGAAATTCTGATTGGCTGGTAACTTTAAAAAGTTACCAGCCACATTGACTGGTGATCAAAAAAGTGAATTTAGAACCCTGCTTGTAACCAATAACCCTATGTTTGTTTCTCATACCTCCTGCAGACGGGTTAAAACAGAGTTCAAAAACAAGAGCACAGACACAGATTCCAAGATTAATTTCGAGATTGGAGGTAAAATCTACAGTGCCAGATGTCATTAGACTTCACAGCATAGGACATCTTTATAACTCCTGAAAAGAAAAGCCCAACTGTCCTCTCTTGTCCAATAGTTAGATCATCATTCCCTTCACTCAGTCTCCTTGATCCAGGCATTGGTTACATAAGGTCCAGTAAGGAGGAGAAAGCTGCCTCAATTAGCATTAATGAGCTAAAATGAATCATGTTAGCAGGGCTCATTGGTGGTGATTTACTGACTAGAGCCATTAACATAGACGGAGCAAGAGGACTCATGATCAAGCTAGCCTCCTGTTCACATTCACACCTACTACACTATAATCACATATTGTAAAGCAAAACATCACCTATGAGAAGGCCATGTCACGGTGGGTTTGATCATGACTAATTTAATTTGGTGTGAATCTGAGCTATGCTTTCATGTATGTGAAGAATCTGAGTAATAATGAGCCTCAAAAGAATACACAGCCCCAGGCTGCAAAGCTGCATTCTACTTCAGTCAAAGCTGGCTGGCAGATGTTTCAATACATTGTTGCCAAACTTCACCATAAAGACTTTAATTTCAGAGAAAGCCAAATCAGAGAAAAATGAATTAATAGTTTTTCTTGCACAAAAATCCATCCAATTTTTAGAGCAAGACACCCTGTGATCAAACATCAATATCTGCGCAGCAGGAGTCTTGTGCTGCTGTTAAGCTTCTGCCTGCGGCAGAAAGACCCATGCAACGTTTCCAAAACAAAAAATATTACACTGGAAAATTTTCACTGATGTCAATATGAGAATTAGCCTTTTGATGTACCCCCCTGGATCTAGATCTTCAGGCACACACATACATATATATACATACAAACACACACGCACACATACACACATACACATACACACACACACTGGGGTGGGAGGAAGTATTAAATCTCCTGGCCTACCTCCCCTCCCTCCCTACCCTCGCTCCTGGGTTTTGTTATCAATTTTTCCCAGCTCTCCCAGGGCTCTGTAATTTCCAAATAAATAAATCATTAGTGGCTCCAGCATGAGGATTAATCAGTGGCTCCTGCTGCTCCTGCTAGTGTCTCTCCGTGGGAGTGTACCGTCACTCCCACCACATTCACATCAAGCCGCATCAGCAGCAGCTAGCTGGGCTATGTCGATTGGCAGCACTGACTGAGGGGGATTAGAAGTGGCTGGAACCTTCGCATAATGTTCATTTCATCTCTCTCTGTTTCTCTCTATCAGACATACTTTCTTTTTGGTCATTCTTTCTTTTGCTCTCTCTCCGTCTCTCTCTCTCTGACTCTCAGACACACGCACGCACGCACGCACGCATGCACACACGCACACACACATACACACATAGCTGGATTAACACAGGCTCTATTGAGGAGCAGGGGTGCAGGCGCCCCCATACATTTACAGTATATTCATATGTGGAGTTTATCTATAATGAAAATCTGGGATTTGTGGATGATCTAACTTTGAGGGGAAACATGATGATAGCTGTTTTTAAGAGCTCTGTGTAATTGAGTCACTGAGTGGAGGGGAGTTGATGGGGTAAGGAGGGATTGATGATAGCATAGAAAGAGGAGGGATTGGAGGAGGGAGGACAGGTTAAAGAAATCTGGGGGAGAGTAAGTGCTGTGCTGGATCGAAGTTGAGAAAAAGCAGCCCAACTCATCACTTCCAGAGCACTCAAGCCATTGGAACAGTTAATGGATTATTTGTTTTCTAAAAATCAGATGCTCCTTTGATGTGCCATGGGTTTATTACATCTCCTCAGAGTGCATGGTAAAGAATTCCACCAGTGCTATTTGTAAGACTTGCTTTATAACTGCCAATCAAGTTCCAGATGACAATGCTGCTGGGATGAGATTCAGTCAGACTAAAAGAACAGAGAAATCCCTGTGCTCTAAGGCTGTGATCACACTTAATGCGCCGGATGCATTAGTGTCGGATGAAACTTAATTCATATCAAACGAGAGAATCTGTAACTTCTTCCATTTCAGGTTGTCATTCATGTGCAACATCCCTTGGATTTTTCCAGTGCACTGATTGCATATTCTAAAGTGCTGTTTTGACACATGTTTTACTAACTCTGTGGAGCTTTTATGATGAAAAAGAAAATTTAATTTGTAACACCACAATTAAGAGCCATGTCTAATCAGTTTCATCTCAGTACATCGCAGGTACAAAATTTGTCCATGGAACTCAGCTACACAAGTGCATTAGAGATGAAGAGCAGTCCTGGCATCAAACCACAATGCACTGTAAAATCCAGATCTATTTTTGAAGGAACTATTTTGAATATGGAGCTGCAGGGTATTATTTTACTGGCTTTGGGGGCTACCAGTGAGGACACTACTATAATTATCTTAGTTCTACATCAACAGTTGCTTCAAACCTAGTTAGTCAACCTTCAGAAGAGTCAACACATTACCTCCCTGGTGAAGGACAATGTTCTTCCAGTGATTCCCACTGGTGGGCCATGAAGGTACTGCAGGTGAGCAAGTAAGCAAGTAATTTACAATAAATACATTAAAAA
>OMLB01016377.1:7560-21312 GCA_900302555.1 Myripristis jacobus | reverse complement strand
ACCACCACCAACCCCATGAAAAACGTCTGGTTCTCAAACAAAACCACAAAGTGCCTGTAACCTGACCACAAATTTAATATCTGCCTAACACATCAAACGGCATGAGTCACAAAATGTAGTTTTTGTTCAACAGTCATGTACTTCGCACATGAGGTTCAAGTAAGTTGTAAACGTAATAATCCTTGCCCAAAAGGCCTCAGCCTACTGGAAAATAACTGGCAGTGTTGAATGATGCTTCCCAATTCATAACATGCCTCTCCTATAGTGAGACATGGGGATCAACAGCGTAGAGGAGATCGCAGGGGCAAACCATGAATCATTCATGTGATTTGTATTCTTTTAAGGCTGCACTTGGTGAGATTTTTAGGGTAAAAATCCAGCTGTGTTATCTGCCTAAAACTCAAAGTGGAGTGGCAGCTGAGCAGAGCGTCCCATCTCCACTGACTGAGACACAGATCGAGCCTGTGTACAGCAGCGAGCGAGGCACTGCCCCGTTCTGAGAGCATCAGGCCTTCACCAAACACATTTGTGGATTTCCTTTCTTCAGTTCTATCTTTTGCCTCTCTTGTCAGTTACTAATCTGTTATCAAGATATATATTTTTTAAATTAGCTCAATGTCTAAGGGGATGTTTCACCCATTTTGAAACTGTAATGTTCACATCCCCCAGCTGTTCTGTAGGACAGTAGTGGTGCTATCTTCCTCTCATTGTTACTGAGTGCTGGATACTGGCTGGATGCTCCAAATGCTAACTGTTAGCCTCCTGACATTGTGGTGGACTTCCCCCAGCTAACATTCTGAAAAAAAAAAAAGCCTTAATCCACTCAAAGAAGGTTTAACATAATTTTACGTGTTGCTTTCCGAAACTAAAGTCACATGCAATTACTGAGTACAAATGGATGATAGTTTTGCTTAAATTCCTGTTTAAAACTATATTTTTACTGTTATCAAAATTCAGAAAGCGGCAGTAACTTCTGCACCTCCTGTATCCGTCCACAGCAGAGCAGCCACCAGCAGCCAGCACAGAGACAGAAGAAGATTGCCTGAGTGTGTTTGAGTTTGTATCATTTGTTTTCTTCATTGAACACATGTTCACATGTTGGAGGACAAAAATAACAACTTTCTCCAGAGAACTAAAAGATAGCTGCCAAGTGATGTTGTGGCCAGCTGCTTTTTCTCCTCCTCTCCTCTCTATCACACATGTTTCACATAGACTCTGCAAGAAAATTGTTGTATTATTGATTTTTTTAAAAGCCATGTCGCTATACAAATTCTCTATACTAAAAAAAAAAATGTGTATATTTAAAAATTTGAGTTGATTAAGGCAGTTATATTTCAGAATGTTAGCTGGGGGGAAGTCCACCTCAATGGCAGCAGGCTAAAAGTTAGCATTTGGAGCATCCAGCCAGTATCCAGCACTCAGTAACAATGAGAGGAAGATAGCACCACTACTGTCCTGCAGAACAGCTAGGGAGGGTTGATATCATATTTTTCAAAATGGGTAAACTATTCCTTTAAAAGGAAATGCTCCTCATAGGAAAAAGGCAAAAAATATGTTTTCTCACCATGACAGGATTACACGAAGGAGACACAGCTAGAAAGAAGTAGTAGGTACATTGAAATAGCATGTTGTGGTCGGGCTGGAATGGGTGCACACATCTGCCTCAGCTTTAGCAACCCAGGTTTAATTCCAAACTCATGTGAAGAAGTTTTCTACTGTGAGCTGAAGTTTTAATTTTTAACAAAAGTGTTTCTTATTTAACTGTGAGCAAAACCTTAACCCTAAGTTTTAGTCGCCTAAACTTAACCATTAGCTAACTAATTAGCTAATCTACCGTGACGAATGAGAGAAAGCGGGGTGTCCAATTCCTGCTATTGTCACATGATTGAATAGAGAAACATCATGTGGTTTTTTCAGAGTTTGTACTCATTTCACATTTTTCGCCAGATTATGTTGGTAAACATGGGTTTGCTGTTTACTGACATCACTTTGCAGGACTTCTGGGTATTGAAGTCAAACAATGGAAACCACTGTCTTACAGTAACTGAAAACAGCTTTATCCTCTGGAGCCCTAATAGTTCTAAAACAGTTCTTTAATAGTTCCATGAAGAACCGTTTGCAGCTAAGGAACCACTTTACTCATTGGTTTCTGGTTTGAAAATGCATTTGAAAAGTGTTCTGCATTGAACCATTTGGCTCCACTAAGAACTATTTTCAAAAAGGTTTAAAGTTCTTTGAAGAACCATTTTAGTACCACATCAAAGAACGTTTTTGGGATTCTTTGAAGAACCATTGACAGAAACTGTTTAAAATATACGGCTGCTTAAAGAACCAAGGCCTGAAAGGTTCTTTGTGGAATCAAAAGTCGTTCTCCTCAAGCACTACTATGAGGAGCTATTTTCATTTCCAGTTGACACTGGTCTGAATGGTTCTTTTTGGAACCAGAAAATGTTCTACTATGACATTGCAGTCAGCCCTTGACCTCTCATACACCTATGACATCTATTCTACTCTGATCCAGTGGAATGGAGGCAAAGTAAGACTTGGCATGCCTCCAAAAACAAGATATGTAGATGTGCATAACCCACAAAAAACAGCAAATACTCTGAAAACAAATCAGTTTACTCAGATTTCCTACATTTTTGTCAATGAAATTCAATTTAGAAGGATTTAAGCCTGTGTACTATTTGGGTTGATTTTCCCAGGAGCAGCCCTGAGCTTTTGGCAGAAGTGAGAGTTCAGATTTCAGGGGTTGCATGAATATCCAGGCTATTCAAAGAGGGACAAATGCAAACGTGTCCATTTTCAAAATGGCAGTGTAGTACCTGCTATTGAGCCCTTGCCTGTGTCCAGTCATTTTCTACTTAAATGGTTTCAATTCAGTACTAACATCACGCTGTCAGAGGACAGAAATGGCCTGGCTGCTTTCTTTCAGAGGTCATCAATCATTCATTATAACGAGAATCCATCAGGCAATCCTAGTAATTACTGATTACAGGCAGCTAGTCATGTGGCGGGATCAAGGAAGCACACACATGCACACACTGCCGTCTGACCGTTTGTCATATCAGGAATCAGAAACACATTTACACATTAGAAGGTTTGAAACGTGCTCTCTTACTCGCCCTCCTTTCACAGAGGTGCTACTTAACACGCTTTGGAATTACAAGAAATTCAAATCAGCCCTGCCGGCTGTGGCAGGAGCACAATGAAACCTAGAATTATTCTATCAAAACAAGCTGGCACAGACATGGCCAGGATGGATTGAACACATTAGAATTTAAATCTCAGCCCTGTCTTAACACAAAACTGCAATGCACTTTGAATTAGTCTGTTTCTCTACACGTCCGCATGTGATTGCTATGTCAGCGTGTAAAAAGAAGGTGTACAATTATATTCAAAGACACATTTTCACATTACCTTCACCTTGTTAGAGGCCTAACTTTCGCTTCATTAAAGGCCCATACCAGTGATTCTGCATGTTTAGTGTAATATCTACAAAATGTATATACCTCACAATTCTGCTAATCTTTTCCCCAAAGCAAGCAGTTGTATTTTATCGTTTTCCTCCCTTTTATCCAGCTGTTGGTTTCCATTCATTCCACCAGGACATGAAAATAAACTTTCAGAGACTTCAAACTTTCTTCACACCAGTATTCCATCACTGTAATAAAGTTGTCCACATTAGTTTTCCTAAAAGCAGCAGCACTGTTGTGTTCTGATGACTTGAAACTGGGTGGTGGGATGCAGTTCCTGCACTGGAAAATTAGCCACAGAAGTAGAACATTATAAGGTGGCTGTTTCAACCAAAATTCAAATTTGAAAATTGATTATATGACATATGAAAATTGATTATATGATTTTGATTATATGTTGTAAAACCTATAGTGCCCCCACATGATGCGCAAAATGGACCAAATGGTTGACTGCAATGTAAAATAAAAATAAAATAAAATGAAATAAAATCATTTGCGTTGGTAACCAGGCCAAATATTCAAAATCACCTTTCCTTATTTTATTAAAAGTCTTCTCCTTCCATGGTATTGTCACACATTAGATTTTCAGAATGAAATTTGCTACAGACTTGTGTGCTTTGGGGTGTGGGTGTGAACTGTGTTTATCATGAAAACCAGTAGGCAATGTCATGCAAAATCTCTTCTTGAGTTGCCATCAGAGGGCGCTCACAGCAATGATACAGAGGCTCCAGAGAGGCACTAAAATGTTCATTATCTCAGTCAGAAGTCTGCAATATACAGTGTTGAGGAGACATGCAGGGAGAGATGTAGCAGGGGGTAAAGGCACTTAAACTCAGTATATGCACCACTTTATTTGCAGCACCACCTTTTAAATAAATTTTTAGGAGGTAAATTCATAGCGCACGTCATCGTGAATAGCATTAAACTGATGTAAGTTACATGAGGACATGGTCCTGAGAGGGAAAAAAACATAAATTTATGCTTGTCTGAGAGAATAATTGGTTTCAGTGGTTGTGTGACTCATGATGCTCCCTGACTGTGGGGTTTTATTTTGTCCTTATTTTTCTTTACTACATCACTAGATGGCACAAGCAATATAAATCTAAGAGCTTCTGAACATGTTTAGGTCCTTTACACATGCTTATCAAACCCTAAAAGTCTAAACAAAAGAAAAGAAAGCAAATGTAAAAGGTACAAAATTAAAAATGTGTGTAGCAGCCGTATTGAGTAATGCTTTTTTAAATTTAAGAGTGCTTTTGGATTTCTGTACCTCATAAGGGTCCATCTTTTTAAAGTGATTTGAGAGAATAGTTACTGGCAGATAAAACAAGAACACGTTGTCCTCGATTCTCTCAGCTTACAAGTTTATGTTCTATTCAGACTGTATTTTACGCAGTATTGGACACTACAGATGCAGCAAGCAAATGAACGAGGTGAGAGGTGACATGATGACAATAACTTGCTCACGAGCAGCAACATTTCAGCATGTGTTTCTCCTTCCAGTAGCATTGTTAAACGGTCCAGACATGGACGGCAGCCAGGACTGGTAATAATCAGTTATTTCACAGAGTACCGATCGAGGAGCGGCTTTATCACTGCAAAGCGATCAGAATGGGGATGGCCAACATCAGCAGAGCTCAGGCCTTCAAATTTGACCTGAACACAGAGAAAATTAAATTGGAAGCGCTGTAACTTGCTATATATTTTTTTTCTCAAATGAATTGGAAACACATGTTTTCAACACTGTACTGTAAAGATGCTATGTCTAATATTCTGTGTTTCTCACATTGAGACTGCATCTCTCACACACACTTCATCCCTTCCTTTCTTTACCAAAGAGAATAAACATGCTGGAAGTTATTTTTTGCCCTTCACATTTCACTCCTTCCTCCATTTGCCAAACTCTTTGAATGCTTTGGTTCAGTTTGCGCTGAAACGACAGCGAGAGCACCCTCGTCCTGTTTTGTGCCATAAATCAAAACAGCAGGTTTACCCCAAGATTTACCCATGCCGTCAAATCCAGAATCCATGCCTATGATTTTGTAAAGTGTGCCATCGGATTCACAATGCATGCGCTCAAACAACTTTTGTCTTCAGAGCACAGGGTCTGTAATCCAAGGGCACTGTTTACACATCTCTGGGCATGGATTCGTAATTTGAGGGCATGGATTGAGAACCTCAAGGGCATAGATTATGAAACCATAACCATGTGCACAGATTTCTAAATTGAGAGCACAGATTTACACCTAGGTCATCTTTTTTTCTCAGCTGACCCCAGGGGGCTACATATAAAACAAACTAGAGGTAGAAAAAATATTATTATTATAACACAGTATTATTATCATTAATATTTTAACAGCTTTGTTTCCGTAGCACTTTTTTTTTTTTTTTTTTGGGAAAAACCCACAGTTGCACAGTGCTTCACAAAAATAAAGCATAACAGTATAATACAATGAGATAAAATAACAGAAAATACAAAAAAATAGTTTTAGAAACTATAACAACAACAATAATAATCATCACCACCATCATTATTGTTAATATTATGCTGTCTAGGCTTTTCCCCTAGATAGCAACAAAATTGTGGGCTAAACTCTGAATGCTTGTTTTTTTTTAATTATTATTATTTATTTATTTATTTAGGATGAAAATAAAAACACTTAATCCCTTGAATTTTGATTTTGCCCTAAATTTCTCCCTCAGTGGTTAAAAAAGTTAAAGTAAAAAAAAAAAACAAAAAAAAAACATTTTTTACATTCCCATCCATATTGTGTCTCTGTTGGTTGCAGCTTCATTGAAGCTCCATCACAATTATAGAGTGAAATATTCAAAGCCAAGAGGTCACTGTTTTATGGCTGCAAAATAAAACATCTGTATGTCTTGTGCAGCATTTCCCTGGAATTCACCAGGACATGTTTAGGATTTCTGGAAACCTTTAGGTCTGCACTAGAATTTAAAATAAAGTTCTGTAGGTTTGAACAAAGCTCAGTCACATTGCGATGGTGTAGCCACTTGCGGGCGAGAGCTGAAGAGGTGAAAGATAGTGAAGATATCACCATAAATCTTCAGCAACTGACAGCTTCAGTCTCTATTAAGAAAAAGTCAGTATCGGGAATGGCCTTCAAAACTCCAAACTGCTCAGTCCTAGTTGCAGTTAAGCTCTCTGCTCCTTCAAGTGAAAACATTTGACCTGTAATCCACAGAGAGAATTTTTAGTTTCTACCATTTCATGTGGTAAATTCTGGATGAATTACAGGACGTGTTTTTGGGTGAACTGGTGTCGTACTTTCTGGCAGAATGCATTCCCAGTGACCAGTCGGCCCTCAGTGGAGCAGAGGGCAGAGATAGATGGAGATGACTGAGGTGTGTAGTGTGAGGCATTATTATTATTTGTGTGTTTGTGTAACCATAAAATCTGGAAGTACAGGCAAAATCATATAAACTAATAAAATAGTTTTTTTTACCCACTTATTATAAATTAAATGTGTTGTGAGGTTACAAAGCCATAGGGCCATCATGCACTTTAACTTGACCCTCTTCACTACAAACTAAGAGGCCATACTGATCGCAGATTGCCCCGTCTGTGTTGAGAGTCTATATAAATACCAAGTGTGATGGCACGCAACCAAGACCCGGGGCAAGAGGGGAAGGAGAGCGCGGTGCAGCCCTGAAACAGAACCAGATTGTTGAGATCTGGGAGGTATTACCCAGCCAGCACCTGGCCTGCATGGGTCCCACCCCTCTGCGTAACCCAATCTAAAAGCTTAACTCTGTCTAGCTACTGGCAGTGGTCCCCCCATTAATCCAGCACAGGTGCCAAACAGCCCCGGCTAGACCGCTGCACTGAGAACAGCGCAGGGTGGAGAAATGGAGCTTCAGATCCTGTCTGGTGATTTTTGCAGAGATATTGCATCGGTTTCTATGTCTGTTTATTGTTTGCATGTGGTGACCTATATGTAGCAGGTCCAGGCCATGCAGGCACACTTATTCATATTATTAGAAAATAGAACCATATCTCTGGAAATCAGGGAAATCAGGCACCAGAAAATAAGGAGTTGCACTTCAACAAAAGGATCTAAATCCTTTCAAAACCTAGAGGTCTTATGAGGGATTGATATGAGACAAAACCCTGCTAAATCTCCCTGGTCACTTCTACCCCCTGGAAATTAAAGATGATTTTAACAGTGCTGCCATTGTGATTTACAAATAATTTGACGTAGCGGCTAATAATCTTTAATATCCACTGATGACAGAATGGAATTAGCCGCATATTTCCCTCCAAACTTTCAATTTTCTTCCTTGTTGTGTAAGCCTGGGCCCTAATCCCATCTTTATGTGGCTAGAGTATTAACCCCCGTCAGAAAAGCTTGCACAGAGGTTGCCAGGCTGGCTCCGGGGAACCCCCGCAGGCGAGGTGTGCGCCAGCCTCAACGTGGCCTTTGTTGGGGCCACAAGGGGGGGTGGACGCACCGTGCCAGCATGAGGGGTTATTCAGGAGCCTGAGAATCAATCCAGTATTACAGTTAAGCCATGTCATAATTACCATCATTAGGAGTAACTGGAGCAAGGAGCGGACCGGCCTCTGCTTCTCAACCTAAAGCTAATACTGTCCGCTCTGGGGGAAGTTTATTATATGCATAATTCAATAATCCTGGAAATACATATTAACATTCCCCTGTAGCTTGAAACTGTCAAAGGTTTGCCCTGGGGCGCTCTGGATCCGTGGTCTCTCTCCCCAGAGGTTTACAAGGTCAACTTCCATATTTCCCCCTTCCCCTCCAACCACTCCTCTCATAGAGGAAGAGAGGTGCTTTTATGGCAAGAATCTGTGTAAAATTGAATTACTGAGCTGGTTTTCAAGTAATTCAAATAATCAGCACAACGTATATTAATCACAAAGACAAATGTTGCTCTTAGCACAGAAAAAAGCCCAGCAGATACAGTACAGCGCAGCTATTTATTTACTCATTTTGGGGCATGTGCCATATCCTATTAGTGGACCATGCTGTCTCTGACTAATGCATGGAATTCACTCAGTTACGTTTCCCTGTTTAAGGGACTTCATGCCTAAAATAGACAGAACATTTTATTACAGCAAGCATAACCACTGAAATAAACAATGCCTGGTAATGCTTTAAAACCTTTACTTGACCTCGAATTGCACCCCCTCGAATTAGACCCCTTTCAGTGTGTTGTTATTGGCACGTAAGTGCTGGAGATCTTTATCACCGGTTGGGTAACTCAATAAGAATGAGAGCATTCTAGTCATAGCCTCAGTTTGATTCACTGGGTTGTATTATGCTTAATGTAATACTGATTTAATATGCATTTATGGAAAAAATCTGTGATATGCTGATAATAAAAATCGGACAACATGACAAGATAGCTTCAAAAACAAGCTGTTTTTGTGTTCAAATGCAACAACAGGCTCCCACAGTGTCTGCAAGCCACAAATGATTTACTCATCCCTTATGATATAAAGCCATAATGTAGGACGATGTAAGCAAATTCCAATAGAAAATGCTGTACAAACTAGAGCAGAGTAAACATTTTGGCCTGTGTTATATAGAAACTTACCCCTGCAAAGCCAAACAGCATTAACTTTGTGTTTGATAAAATGAGAAAAATGACTTTAAAGGACCATACCAGTGATTTTGAATGTTTATGATAATTCCCCCACATTTTATATTGCAACAAACCATTTTTCAAATCATGCAGGGTACTAAAGATTTCACAACATGTAATCCCTCAATTTTCAAATATAGATTTTGGGTCGAAACACCCAACTTATAATGTTCTGCTTCTGCAGCAAACAAAGTCGCACCATTCATAAACCACAGATCTGATAATTTGTTGTGTAAAGCAAATTTCCCCAGGGACTATTTTCTGGTGGAGAGACCATATCACTCCGCCTAATTTGATCAAAAGTCATCAAAACACAACAGCGCTGCTGCTTTTAGGAAAACTAATGTGGGGGACTTTCTTACAGTGATGAAATACTGGTGTGAAGACAGTCTGAAGTCTCTGAAAGTTCATTTTCATATCCTAGTGGAATGAATGGAAACCAATGGCTGGAGAAAAGGCAGGAGAAATGATATCAGATTTTTATTGTCATTTTAAAGAAAAGATTAGCAGAAATGTGAAGTAAAATCAGGCAAAATCACTAGTGTTGTCCTTCCAAGTTCATCTCCTGTCCTGCTCTCATTTAGTGGTTGATTTAGAGGAAATTGAAACCCTTTTCCTGACCTTTGACCTTTAAAACACAAACTAGTTATGTCTGTTTTGCATTTGCCAGGCAGTAATAAACTGAATCTGTTATGCACTTGCTGAATGTTGCATAAAAATGTGGTAGATGCTTGGTTTTCAGTATTACACAGGAACATCCTCGGGTGTTTCAGACCCTTTACTGATGTTTACACCTGCAGCAGAATACACATCCATCCAGTCAGTGGGATCACTCAGGAATTTGGCCGACTAATGGGGTCTTAACTTTCCAGAAAGAGAATAGGCACTGGCAAACCTTACCCCAACTGAGGAGGGAAGATAAAAAAAAAAAAGTTTGAACTCTACTTGCTTTAATTTCCTCTGCAATGAAAGGGAAGGAAGATTAATGAAATATCCCCAAATCCATCCTGTTTCATTTCTATTAAATCAGCAGTGAAATTCAACCATCTTGCCGAGGCAGGGGGAGGAGTGGGGGGTTCAGGATAAAGTTTCTCCATGTTGCTAAAAAGACTCTCTGGTGGGGAGGGATGATATTTCAAAAATCCAATTGTTGCTGAAGTCAGTATATCAGGTTGCGCTTTGATTCTCCCTCAAGATTCAAGCTTATTTAATTATGTTGGAGTTCATGCGATACTTGGAATAAATAAGACATATTCTGTGAGCCTCCAGATCCTTAACATAGCTTTTACCACCCATTTCTCCCCTCTTACTGTGACTTGGACTTGTGGAAAAATACAACTTATGCATTATTAGTTTCCTTTCTCAGAAGTTCCCCTGTTGGATTGATGAATAATAAAATATTCCAGCTGCAATACTCCTTTTACTTGAAGCTGGTGCAGCCAGCCGGTGTCACAAATTAAGTTGTGCTAAGCAAGTGATTGTCAATACAAATGCTAACATCCAGCCTCTTTAGTTAAGTCCACTGAGAGACACTGGGACGAAGCAATTGACTTAAACCCCCTGGAGTCGACTAATCCCATCTCAATTAGAAAGGACGAATAACTACTGCTGTAATTAATCTGACAATGGAGTAGGCTGCAGAACAAACGGCTTAAAGCGCTAAAGCCATTTAGACCTGCAGCTGTGGGTGTGTGTGTGTGTATTTGGTGGGTGTTGGGAGGACTGGTCCTGGGGCATGCTGGGAACACTCATATATACACTCATATAAGATACACTTTTCTAAGGTGTGCCATTTAACAGTCTTACAGACAGGGATGTTGATGAGGGTCATCTCACCCAAACTCGTATGTCCACCTTTTTATTTGCACAAATTAGATCTGATTAAATCTGTCTAAGCTAAAATAAATTTTAGTGAGGTATACCGTTGTATTCAAACAGGTGTAAGTTTTATGATAAAGCACTTTTTAAAGGGAAACAAATATTTCCTAAAAATAGAACAGATTTTTTGTTCAGTCTTTCCTCTTCAACCAAAACAGTTCTGGTTCTTAAACTGGTTCCGCTCAGGATTCTTGGAACAAAGGTCTAACCAGTGAACCAGTCCATGTTTGCACCAGGTTGGAGTGGAACCGTTGCAACATGGTCACTGGCCACTGACTCCAGCTCTGCTGAGGCTGAATTCAGCCTGTCTGCTGGCTTCCTGTGCTGTGACCCAACATGCCGTTGAGGAGTTCATAATACTCTAATGTATTATACTGTCCAGTAGCACTTTTCACTAGGTCCTTTATGGAGTATCTGTACACATTAAGTATTTTTTAACTTGTTGATAATTTGATATTTCAAGATGGAATTTACTTTTACTCATACTCCCTTTCATTTTTTCCTGAAATTGAGGAGCAGTCCAGATTGAAATCAATAAACCACTGCATGCTCTTGTTGTCGTCACGGTAAACTTATTGGGTCCAAAACCAACCATTTCAACCAATGGCTGAAATGCTTAAATGATTCAATATTAGGTTTGTAAACTGGGTTGGAACCAGTTCTTTGTTGGTCCAAAGGCCTATGTTATGGTTGTTTGCCTTTTGGTCATGACTTACTGGAAGTCATAGTTTACTCTCCTTTTCATATTACTACTGTATTGTACTGTACCCATAAGTAGTTATAGGTCAGCTCTGCAGGCAATACCATAGATATACAGTATTCATACATTACAGAGGATTACATTAGTACTGTTTGTCCAGCAGCATGTGTTGAAGTACAGTGCAGCATTACACAAGGAAAGCCACAGATGGCCCAACTTTCGCTCTCCCTCACCAATAAAGAAACCTATTTTTAACATCACGACTGTATTTTTTGGGTTGTTGGTCATCTGTGAGGGCGAATTGCCTGTCAACTTGAGGATGCTTAGTTGAAGAGACGGACAGCGCCCGTCAGGATTTATGTGGCTTTTAAAACTCCATAAACCTCCTGAGCCAGTGGACTAAAACTCAGCCTTCTCTGTGCCGAGTGACAGTTGGCGTACTCTACTTTGACAATGATTGTTGTCAGTGTAACCCCCCTCTGACACACACACACATACACAACTTATGAGGACCGTACATGGACAAGCGCCATTCTCTAATCCAGCCCTAACTGTAACCGTCACAACTGCATGCCTAACTTTAATCATGACTCTAACCTAACCTGAACCTAATCTGATCCTACCTTTAAATTTAAGCCTAAACCCTAAGTCCTAATCCTGGCCAAAATGTCCTCACCTAAGAGGATTTGAACCATCTCTCTGTGTTTGTGAGGACATTTGGTCCTCTTAAGTATAGTACAACAGCAAACACACACACACACACATACACATGCATGCATGCACACCAGCACCACCAGTGCTACTCCTCCACCCTAAACTCTGCACTCTGTCATTTGGAACAATAATAAACAAGCGCCAAGGAGAGCAAAAAAACTGCTGAAATCTATTACAAGAGAACAGTGTGGTTATATAGCGAGGGAGAACGGAGGGCGGGAGGGGGAACTTTTCATCCCCCCTCCAACTGCAAACATCAGTGTAATTTCAAGTGCCATGCTGATCCGGGCCAGGCTTGCCACATACACTTATCTGATCCTTACGGGTGGTCCGACCAGCACCGCCATGTTGGACTCTAAACCTCTGAGATCTAGATGTCTTCCCTGCACCAACACGCTCTCTGTGGGGATTTCGACTGAGCTCGGAAGAACGATCGGAATTATTTTGAAGGGGGGGAAAGGGAATATATGTGGTTGTGGATTGGGAACCGTGAATATGCCTCCCTTCTCAAAATGCTGCTGTTTTCTATTTGCTTGATTTGGAGACGAATATATTTTTCTGCAAGATAACACAAAACATTAATGTCGGGAGTTTTTCCCTGGCAACGGGATCTTAACCAGGTACACAGCCAATATTAAATGGAACCACATCGGGCTGGGTTTAGCCAAAGCACCTCAGTGGAAGTAGATGGGCTTAGGTGGTATAAAGCAGGACATAGAAGCTGTCCAGAATTTCTATGCAGTGGGGAAGAAAAATCTGGGAACAAAAATTCAGACTCAGTCTTAACCTGAAAACATAAATAAATAAATAAAATAAGATCCTATCTATATCCAGGCTTGTCAAAGAGGGTAACCTGGCTTCATTCTGTTCATCCATTTATTGATTTCCAGAATTGAATTGTTAAACAGACGTTATAACACATTACAAATTACATGAGGATAGAGTCAACAAATGGATGTATTTATTTATTTATTTATTTAGAATGTTGTGCACATGCCTGAGTTGGAGGTTATGGGTAACCCATTTTATTTACCAAAACATTCTATATCTATTGACATAACTATATCTTAATCTGTACCTATATCAATGCTAATATCATATCAATGTATGTATGTGTGTGTGTGTGTGTGTTTATATATGTATATATATGTATATACACACACACAAACACATACATATATATATACACACACACACACACACACACACACACACACACACACACACACACACACACACACTGGATGTAATATAATATCACAGCCTTGACAAAAATTGCTGTCTCTTGTGACTGTCTCTATAGGGAGTGGTGTGTGAGTGTGATGACATAAAAAAAGAAAGGGAGCTAAATGATTGGCC
>OMLB01016374.1:0-10671 GCA_900302555.1 Myripristis jacobus | reverse complement strand
TGGACCAGGATGCAATGCAGCCATGAGACATGCTGTGTTTTGCTATAAGGAGTGCAATTCTCACCCTTTCTCAAATTGAAAAACTCACACCAGAATGCCACAGGGCTGTCAAAAGGCACTCTCGGAAATGTAGGACATCATTAGCTGGAGTAGGAGTGGACAAGGCAGGCTGAGGGAAAGTGAATTCTGACACATCAAAATCAAATCCACCAAGTCCAAGAGTGCACTGAACAACTCAGAATGATGTTACTTACCCATATATGAGTATTCAAGGGTGTATTTTTCCTTTAAGAAATCCAAACTGCCTAATGTTACTGAATGTTCAAATGAAACTGATGGAAACACTGGACACAGACGTGTATTTTGGGGTTTATGTTTTGCAGACTTTGGCTGAGGAACTGAGGACTGCTGCTTGTACGGTGAGTGAACAGTGGGAGCATTTTCAGGTATGCCGACAAGACATGATTTGCATAACATGTAACTTTCTGTTCACGCAGGACTTTGAGCACAAAGTGATGTGGTTTTGCTATGGACTATAAATGCCATTCAGTTTTGCCTAAAAAGGCCAAGTATCATTCTTCACAATAACAATGACCTAAGTTGCCAAATGCAATAAACACACAGGAATTTGTCTTGTATATTGAAAACTTACAGAGTTTCCCAGTACATACTGACACAGATGGTACAAGGACCTTTCATACAAAGTTTCACATTAGTGAATTGCACCATAAATTTACTGACCGCTTTTCTCTTCATCCAGAAACACTGTTTTGACTGTGCAAAACAATGGGTGAAATTCAAGTACCGCACAAGTCACATAAAACCAAAGAGTTGGTTTCTCAGCATTGCTTTTCTCTCTATTTTGGTTCCAAGTCTGACCAAAGTTCTGGGTCTGATTTCAATCTCCAGATACTTTTGCAGTGGCCAGGGCTTTCAGTGTCGGGGGGGAAAAAAAAAAGCTAAATACTGTACGAAAAACATCGCAAGACGTAATCAGATATGCCATATGACATTTTCTTCCCTCGAACTCAAAGTGCACTCACTCTCTCTCTCTCTCTCTCTCACACACACACACACACACAGAAACATGCACGCAGGCACACACAAAGACGCAAAGCATGCTCCAATAATCACACATAAAGTGCACACACACACACACACACACACACTGTCTGCCTGCCTACCAGAAAGTCATAGCCTTTTTCCGCAGACAATCCTTCACTGTTTCCTCCAGTCTCCTAATTGGCTTTACCCCGACCCAGCCCACAGTCCTGAGTCAGAAACAATTAAAAACTCCATTCATATTCCTACAGCGAGCACATGGGCTCCCACAGCGTGTTACTACTCACATTGGCCCTCATCATCTGTGTGTGATTTTAAATTTCAGGCCTTTTTCCATATTTATTTGAATGTGGCCCGACTTGAAAGGCTCTGCGGACTGAACAGCAAAAAGCGCTTTTTGATCACACAAATAATCTGTAGCTCGGCCAATGCTGCCTTTTAAATAAATATCTGATTCAGAAAATATTAGCTTTCCGAGCGGCCTGTTTATTGTTTGAGTCTCTGAGGCTGAAATTGACTCAGAAAACACTTTTGCTTTCACATCATCAGCACTGATTCAAAGGCGTGCCGTTTCAAAAAGGGGACCTGACAGAGGTAACAGCCACGTTTGCCAAATAAATAGTCCTCCCCCTCCACCCCCATATGGGAATGTAGCACTGAACTGGCCCAGCCTTGCAAAGGCATGGAGCTTTCTAGACAGGTAAATTACCTTTTGCCCTAGCAGCCATTTTTAGAACCCACCACAAATGTACAAATGACCACATACCACAGACAGGAGACATTAGCCCAATTCGACAAATTTCTGCTTTACCCGTGTAACTCTATCTAACATGTGGAGATAGATTTTTATCGGAGGCCATTTGGTTTTTATTTGTCGTGTGGGCAGCAGTGGGCCTGTTTAATGACAGGCCTGAATCTAAAAGCGCATGTGGCATCATCTGAATCAGAGATTTTAGATTAAGCTGTCAGTGTGAGTGTCCTGATGGCAGTCGGAGCCTTCGGTGGACCTTCTGGATCCACTGTTGCCACCGTGCTACATGCAACTTAATACAGGGCAGGGTTTTTACACCGTGGGAACACAAGGAGATGAGCCCTGATTATATGGCAGAAGTACGAATACAAAGAAAATGAAGGATAAGAACAAAAATTCGTAGTAATCGTAATGCAAGTAAAAAATAATGCAAATGATTATTGTTGTTGCTGTTGTTTACTTACTTAGGCCTACTTTATGTAATTGTGTACTATAATTACTCATTTTATTTAACTATTTGTTTATTTCAAGATATTTCAAGACACCTAAAAAGTAACCCAACACCAACAGCAAAAATAATATAAAAACACAGATGCTTTCCAAAATGAGATGCACACTCAAAAGGTAACAATTTCATCCTTTATTTTTTCAAAAATGCTCCTTCTTGTCTGGGTATTATCCTGATCTCCTCATGTGTATCGACTTGGTTTTGTGTAAAAAACAAACACACACAAAAAAAACCCAAAGATGTTAGTGGCTTTGGACAGTTGCAATGACTTAAATACTGATATTAATGTGACTTAGTGTTCATGGGCCTATGTCTGTGCGAAGCCACTTGTGCTGCAGCTGAAGTTTGAAACCAATGCCAAAATGGAGACAAAGAGACATTTCATCTAATACCGTCTCATGGCTGGCTCCAGGACAAAAGGAAACCCTCTGTATGTCAGTGAAAATCAATGGGAACACAACCCAACTTCTAGCTAAAAATATTGTCTAAATATTTTCCCCATAAGAAGTTACGGTCTCTGTAGCCAGTTTCTTCTTATGTGGCATTTATTTTTTTTAACTTTGCCACTGAGAGAATCTGTTTGCGTTGACTGGTCACCGTTTGGCTTTGCCCTTTTCCTTGTTTTAGCTGCTCCGGGCTTGAAAAATGACATGTTATTTTTGTAAATGCAATCTCCAGGCTTAAAATGACCAGTAAAAATCCAACAGATGATGTCATGCTCACTTCATCCACTATTACACTATTATTTACAATCTACTCATATGAGACAGATAGTAGACTGCTTAAAGAAAGTAACAGATGGATATAATGGGACTGTGTGTGTGTGTGTGTGAGTGTGTGTGTGTGTGTGTAAATATATGAGGTGTGTGTGGAGATGAGCTCTGCATGCCAGGGGCTGGAGCAGGTGCAGCATGTCTCCAGAGCGCCGTGTCCCAGTATGTGTTGGGTGTGTGTGTGTTACCCCCACCCAACTCATCTCAGCTTTCCCCACCTCTCATCCACATCGATATAAATAAAGACAGACAACTCACCAAGTACCAGAGAGCAGCGGGGGGCCTCTGGAGCACGGGGGGAACAGTTTCAGGGTGAGGTTGAGGGGCTGGAGAGGTGGCAAAGACAGCTACTTTGTGGTGATGCAGGGACATTTGAACGCATTTGAACACTTAGTGGTGCACCAGTTTCACCGTAATCTCCTACACACCCTCTTAAAAGTGTGGGTATCAGATATTGAATGTTTACACCTATTTTTTTTTTTTATAATTAGTGGTGCACCCACATGGACTGCATAATGTCAAATCATTCAAAGATCCTGGTCAGTGAAAAACACGAGGGCAGGAGGAAGCAGGTCAGTGAGCGCAGCACTGGTAGAGGGATTAATGTGATGACAGCTATGAACTGTGGAAGAAGTGACTGGTGGGAATGGGAGCGTTACATGGAAAGTAACCAGAAAACAGTCAGAAGGGGCAGCTGAATAGGGAGAGACAACTATGTGACAGACATCTATGGCAGCAAGAGGTGTCCTCTGTGCATGAAGCACTGGCTTTACCGCTTACTTTTATTCTTGTGAGGTGTAGTGGAGATGGTCACTGAGATTCCTTCAGCAGGACCAGTGGAGGCTGTGTCCTTACCAGATTCATTTGCTATGTTTCCATCAATGGAGTCGAGGGATATAAGTATAAGTAGTTGTCAGCGGCGGCTCTGTCTTCATCGTCAGACTCTCTGGAGGCTGCATCCTCATCATTTGAGTCAGTGGAGGCGACATCCTTGTCATCAGACTCAGTGGAGGCCAAGATCCCTTCGTTGGTCTCTACTTCAGTTCAATGTATTATGTACTCACTACATAAGCACACACATGCACATGCAAACCTACTGAGCTGTCATCCATGTAGGCTGCCAGGTGGCTCATGTTAACTAAATGAAGTTGCTATACGGGTTGACAGTTGGCCTGTATGTCAAATAAATTACATATTTTACTGCATTTAACAGCTGCAACTGCATTTTAGTTTTAAATGCCTTGGTTAGATTTGGAAGAGTTTATTCAGCGTTACACAAATAGCTGGAACCGTTTCCATCATGTAATCATTCAAATGTGGAATGATTCAAAAACGAACACATAAACTGCTCCTACCAGGGACAGAAAGAAAAGCGTATTCAAGCTCTTAGCATGAAATACACACTTATGGGGTCAGAATGATCCTCATTTCTGCACAGAGTTGGCTGTCCTCACTCATCTTTGCCAAGAGGCAAATCCAGTCATGTGCCAGTCAAATGTACATGAACCAGGGGACATTGCTGAACATTTAAATTTATAAAGACAGGTGTGAACGGTGATGTGTCTCGGCTAGCCACTTGTGTTTTGATTGTTGCAACTTATTCTTAATCCCAAGGCAGCATTTGTTGCCAGGTCCCATTGTGTCACCCAAAGACACATACAGTACCCTCAGGCGCCAGTTGTTGCCACTCACGGTCCTCCATTGAATCTCATTCTGGCAGCTTTGGACTCCCTGGGGTCTTATGGATTAGGTTTGGCCTAAACATATCAACTGCTATTAAACTATTTTATGTAGGGAATTTTTAACAAGACAACTGCCATTTACTTTTTCTTTTGTAAGCAACATACTCCGTATATTTTGTGTCTGGCGTTTTGCATTGCCCGACTCAACTGTTGGTGTGATTTGATTATTGGATGACATTCGTTATGCTTTTTTTCCCATTAGGCTGCAGCATTTCTATTTTCCTTTCAAACATGCACAAAATTTCAAGGAGTTTCTCAGTGACATTTTTCGTCTTTTTCACCATCTTTGCCCAGACAAAACAGAGACCTCAAGTGTGTGTACATATACATGGCACTTTAGTCCTTACAAATAAAAAAATGTGACGCATGTTAAAACCAAGTCTAAACAGGGTCTATCTTACTCACCACATTATTGAATTGACTTAAACCGACACCACAGCAATCTTTAGTGTCTATCTCCCATCTTTTGGTCTGGTTATTATTTATGCCTATTTATCCGTTCTTTGCACACAGCCAATTCTCCATTCAGACTCCATGACGGTGCCAGATGTGGTTGCTAGACAAAAGATGCAACCAATACCCCAATGCCCCCTGAATGCTAAAACAGCCAAGCAGAAGAGGCACCTTGTTTCTCTTACTCACTGAACCACAGCTCATTGATTCCAATTAGCTGTATTGTGTAATGCGTTCCTCTATGTGTTTTTTTAATGCTGCCTGCTGACAAATGATCCCTTGGAGGTAATGAAGACATATTTTTCTCTACTCCACCCTACCCTTGCATCACCACATCAGTCGAGTGAGTCCCAACATAAACCACGGGGAGCAACAAAATTCCCTCCTTCTTCTCTCCAGCTCGCCATCTCCACTCCCCCGTGCTACCCATCCTCTATACCCGCATCTTCTTCTCCCTCCTCTTCCAGCCCCTTACCTTCCTCCTCCTCCTCTAGTAATTGATGACATCTCTCTGCTCAGCCTTTCCTGTCCTTCATGAATCATGGGGCCAGAGCCAAGGGCGGACTTGGGGGTGGTGGGAAGAAACTCCAGCAAACCGAGGGGAAACTCCAGATATTGGGTTACGATGCTCTCAGCTCCAGATATGATGTAGGGAGTGCGAGTGTGGGTGCACAGCGGGGCCTTTCAGAGCACCGCACATTCATCGCAGGGTGAGGTCGAAGTGGAAATATGTGATGAAACGGTGAAAGGGAAGACGGCGCAAGAGCAGAGAGAGTGATGCTGGATGGACTCAAAAGGAAGATACCAGCACTGTTGTTGCATTTGCTGTATTACAGTTATAAACAGAAAATTTGTGTTTGCAACACATGGACTGAAGTGCACCTCCTTTGACAAAACTGATGTCAGAATTTCACCAAGTTTTGAAAATTCATCTTTAATTAGTCACCTGCCTTTAATATTTCGAAGCAGGTCAAAGCTTTATGGAAGATGAAACAACTGTTGAATTGTCTAATCATTAATTGAAAATATTGTGTAGTAAGTAAAGTAACTGAAAATATAAGGGAAAAAACCCAAAACGATGATGATAAAAATGCAGACACATGGAAAATCCAGGGGACATCTGACTATATTTCAGTCCAAAACAATAAAATAAAAGTGGAAACAAGCCAACTAGAAAAAAAAAAAATCTGTCACTAGACAAAAGCAACAAGCCAGAGTATAAATGGATCGGATGGGAGAACCTAAATGAGACCAGAAACAACATGGTGGAAAATAGCAGAACAACATAAGATCCATAAGATGCAGTTAATTCTGATGTGACTGTAATTTGTTTGGATGTCCAAAACGGCTACAATATAATTATGTTCAGAGCTCCTTGTCATTTTGATGTCAGACCCGAATTATTTACTTTGTCTGTATTGCCGCTAGTTGTGTCTGTAGTGGATAGTTGAGGTTGTCTGGGACAGCAGGACTTGTTGGCTTTGTTCTGTCTTTGGCTGTGGCTTCTGCGCACGTCAAGTCCAAAACTGGATGCAGCGGTAGATTTGTTGGGTGGTGGTGAAATATTATTATGGTAGAGTGAAGACAGCGCTGAAAGCCAGCATAGCTCTTGTTCATCGACTAACATCTTAACTCCCTTTTTCATCCCTGTAAATCAGACTAGTCAGGAGCTTAAGTGCCTGACACAGCCAAGGGACACACCAGTCAGACAGGAGAGTCGGGGGGTGGTGGTGGTGGGGGAGAAGACAGATAGAGTTGTTCCATTGCATAAAATACCCATACAGACTGTGCTATATGGTACAGCATGGACACTCTTTGGTTTTCCACTGGAATACTGAGACGTTATGTATTTGGCTTGCACGTCAGCAAAAATATGACAAAATCCCAGCTAAGCATCCATTGAAAGTGATCCTGCAATAAAATGTATTCATGCAGGTCCAGTTTGCAGGGTGGCCCGTGTGCTCAGAGAGACTGTCCTGTATCCAAAAGGTTACAGCAACAGTCGCAGTGCCTTTGAGCAAGCCAAGAAAGTGCAGTTTGGTCATGCATTGTCAGGCTCCAGTCCAGGGTGTTATCTACAATGTCTAACCTGTTAGCCTAGCCCACACTTAGATTGTCAAACTTAGCACTGTTTGTACTTCAGGGACTGGGTTTAATATACATTTTACTCACTTCAGTCTCTGCTGGCACATACTGGAATGGGTCGGCTCATGTTAAAATGTGTTTTTTCTTTAACAAAATGAAAGATTGGATACCACTACCAATGTGGAGGAAAATCTATTTTTACTTTGGTGAGAAACTAAGGCATATCAAAGCCAAATACATTAAAGAGCAAACTAAAAAGTTCAGTAGTGGCATCTTTCACTGGCCCTTAAGGTGGGTGTACACGGTGCGATTTTGGGCTGGATGAAAGATGACCAACGTGGAAGAAATGCGGTGATATCTTTGGACGTGGCTCCAAAACGGCGGTCCTACGTCACGCTGTGAGAGAGGCCCAAAGAGCGGCTGTCACGGTCTTGTGACCAAATATAGCCTGGGATAAAACTTAGGATAACCATCTCACAACGTGACTGCAGCTACGACCTACGTCTACTAACTAACAAATAGGAATGCAGCTTAAAATGATGCACTGATCAACACAACAGCAGCGCTAAACCCTGTGATGGAGGTAAAATGACCAAAATGAAATGTTTGGGACTCCAATAACAAAGAAAATGAGTGGATCCACATTCTCCTCCTCTTTGCATTTATTTCCCAAACACATTAATACCATCACTGCAAGGACTCCTTCCTTGCTTAGCTACATTGTTTTACCACTACAGCGGTGCAGATGGATAATGCATGACATTTTCTTGTGTACTGACTTGTGTCGTCGTCTATAAGACTCAGCGGGGTGTCATTCCTCTACCTACATCAAACCTGATGTCGTACCCAAGTTTATTAGCTCCAGTGTGGCTTGCAATATGCTTAACATAAGATTACGGAAATCTCACAAAGCCACAAGGTGAATCCCTGCTGCTCCCTCCTTGAACCAGAGCCTGGCTTCTCATACACAAAGTGCAGCTGTTAACATGGTAACAGAGATAATGTTGAGGAAGAAAACGTACGAGAGAAAGTTGGCGATTGCCCTGCTTCCTTCTGAGAAAGAGAATGATGAGTACATTCGGAAATGCAGTATGAAGGAGAGTTTTATACAGCACAGCACACTAACAGTTGAATAGACATAAGAGTGTGCATGTAAGCTATTGGGCCAATCGTTCACAGGCAGTGACAGACAGAGGGCCAATCCCTCACGCAGGCTGACACAGTGATCCATCTGTCTTCTACTCTGAGGTATTTGAGCTGTAGGCAAATTTCCTCTGGCACTTATACAGTTCAGATGCACAGACTGCAGAGAACTGTATTTTGCTCTCAATATAATACATTTTCTGCAAAAAAACCCCCAAAAAACATCCAGAATAATGACTAACTTCCATGTTATTATGCTGAGGGTTGTTTGCGAGGTTGTGGTGATATTAAAATCCACTGAGGTTCTTTCACAAGCCCCGCGGGTCTCTTCATTTCACCTACACGATCTGTACAGTTAATTCTTTTCCATCTGTTTTATCATTTATAGGTGTAAATAAATAAGCTAATGCTACACCAAAATTTGACATCCTCCAAATATATTGGAGTATGATGCTTGCCAAATTTTCAGTAAAATAATAAAACAGTTTTATTATAGGCGTCGTAAATCACGGACCTTAACCCAATCGCTGACACGGTGATCCATCTATTTTCACATATTGCATATGGGATCTGAGTTGGAAGCGAAAATCCTCTGGCAGTTCAAGAGCTCACATTCATAAAGTGCAGAGGAGTTTATTTGCTGTTGCCTTAATATGTATTTTACGACAAAAGAAAGACAAAATAATGGCTTTAATATCGTTGTTAATGTGCTGAAGGCGGTGTACTGGGTCAGAGTGACAGTAATATCAACGAGCTTAGGATTTAGAGTTATATGCTGTGATCCAAGGTTTTCATCAGTATAATGATCAAGTGCTTTTATTCCTGTCTTCACCTTCAGCCTATTGTGCCCTTTCTTTATTACAAATATGAGAAAGACAAAATAACACAGCTTGCAATGTGCTGAAGGTATTGGGTCAAAGTGACAATAAAATTGGCAGTGAAATGTAGATCTTTATATTTATCAGACTGTCATATCATCTGTTTTTCATTGTTCAGTCTGTGATAGAAAAGTCTCGCTCTAGATCTCCTAAGCGACCATCAACTTGAATTAAACAGCTTGAAATCATTCGTTGATTGTTTGAAGATAATTCTGTCGCTGATGTTGTAGACAGGATCACAGGAGCATACAAGCTTGTTCTATGACCCACACACCACCTTTAAACCACACATGAAAGCCCCATCTCGCAGCTAGCGCGCAGGATTTTAATTGACCACCTGTGCGAGGAGTCACGTTTGATTCCACGTTGATTTGTCTCATTCACGTCGGCGAGGGCCGGGCTGTATATTCTCCTGCTTGGGATTAACGAAGCTCGCCACGTTTCGTCCTGACTTCAAATGGACAGAAACTGTCTGAAGTGCCCAAATCCCCGTACCTCGAAGTTCTTAATGAGCTCAGAGCTGCCATTTTCGCCCACCTCCACGCTATTTATTACCTGTGGAACATGATAAATTATTAGTTGACTACCTCAGTGGGGGGAGCCACAGTCTTTTCATCAAGGAGGTATACGGCGTTGCATCATCTGATTATGCCCTGCAGCCATGGTTGGACCCCCACCACTCTTTAAGGTGGTAGATCCTGGAAAAGTAGGTCCTGTAAAAGAGGAGTGGCTGTTATTGCAGATAAATTATTACTGGTATGATACCAAGGTGGTTTAATAAGAAGTTGCACTTGGAAATGCCAAATTACTGTCAATAATGCAGAATTTGTCCAGTCATCATTAACGATGCATATGTGCAAGGAGAATAGTTGTTAACTATTATAGTGCTACATGAAGATGTACATGATGTTCATTTGCAGTGCTTCAATATTTACTGTGTAATCATTAGCCATAAAGGGAAATGTTACTTTTAAAATGTAATTTGTTACATTTTCCACTGGGTTCCTGTAATAGCTGACCATTATAAAGCATAATCAAATTTGTGTGATCTTGTGTCTTAGTGTCATTCATTCATTAATCAGCTAATGACGCTACTGAAGACAGCAAATAATTAGATTAAATAATAAATCATATACTGTACATGAAGGGAGGTGTAATCTGATTTAGAAAATATTAAAATTAAAGGGGATGAATACAACACAGACATTTATGTTGTGAAATAACTTATAATAACCTTTAAAAATGTTTTATTCTTTAAACACTAAAAAAGCAGAAA
>OMLB01016373.1:0-14752 GCA_900302555.1 Myripristis jacobus | reverse complement strand
CAGTCCAGCAACAGCACCGCGACCAGCAGAGTTGGTGCTAATGCTATGCAAAGCAACAGAGCAACACAACAAAGGATTGTGAAACCCCTCTCAAGTGAAAAACTTTGCACAGATATGCACGTCATGTATATGTATGTACGTGTTCATATGTACGTCGCTTTGGATAAAAGCGCCTGACAATTGTGAATTGTAAATTGTAGATACAAGTCAGTATAATCAAAGTCAGACATTTTAGGGGACATAAACCTAAGGAAAATTAATTTTTAATTGGAGCGGGACTTTAAGAGCCCAGGACTGTTACCTCAAATGTAAAATTCAGTAATTCTGCATATTTAGCTTAAAACAAAATTCTATAATTGGCATTTCACTACTTTTCACCTCAATGTAATGTATGTTTACCTGCAGCTCCAAATTGTATCAGATACCTCATGTTCTACATTACATTTATCATGCAGACACATCAGATACATTCAATAAATTTAATCTTACTGAATGTAAATTATCATAGCATGATAGATTCTGAAAGGTACTGTTCACTTTTTTATACCTTTACATTTGTGCATAAGTCGCATCTCTCACATACAGATGTGGCTTGTTTTATCAATGCTAATCACTATTTCTGTCAACCAAACTGAAACAGAATATGTGGTTTCATTTGCATTATATTTGTTAAAGCCCTGTGTATAGAGCACTGATAAACAATATAAATGTTAAAAATATATAAACATGGTCAATATCCTTGTTCAGTGTGTCTCTTTTGAATATGTTCATATTGATTTCTTGCCCAGAGAAGATAAACATTCAATACTAAAAAAAACAGGTTCAACATGTTCAGTGTCAGTCAGTTCGACTACACCGTGTTCCCAATACAGCACAGATCTGTGTCTCTCTGCACCCTATTTGATGAACCTACTTCTGCCTCCTCATTTCTGTACAAAAAAGGAACTTCATCCAAAGACATGAAGCCACAAATAAGCAGTGTGTACCTGTGATGCCACAAGGTATGTATGAGCGATGTGCATGAGCCTTATCAGGCCATTCTCCATCAAGAGGCCGAGCTCAGTCATCTGTGTAATCCAAACTGGCATTCAATTAACAGGCAGTTCCGCCCAATTGCAACCCCTCTCCGCCACGGACTGTACAAAGCGACCTGCCCTGTGGAACGCTGGCCCTGGGGGCGAAAAGGCCTCCTATTGGGTGTGTCTTCACATGGGCAGGGCTAGATATTTTTGCCCGTGAGAGGATAAGTAAAAACTAGGGGGTATGTAAACGGTGCCACTACCAGTATTTCTAAATGTAGATTCTATCCATCAACACTGATACCGTCTTTCAGGAAGGCATTAATGCTGAACCCCAAGCCTAATCCTTGAAGCTACAACTATATCAGTCGTTTAACCCCATAAGGAAGAGATAGAGATTCTGTTTTGAACAAAAAACAACCTGTGAGAAAACAGATCACTGTAAAGATATATTTTGTGTCATTTGTGTCATTTTTTTTTTTTTATCAATATCAAGAGTAACTCGTGGTCTTTGCAAAATCAAGTACTGACTGACTGATTTTTTGAGAGGGCTTGATCTTGATTTGTGTTTGCAGCTTGCTCAAAATATCTTGATTTGAAATCACCTGGTATGGCCAGGCTGGCTGGGTTATCATGCTGACTTCATTCTGCTGTGTCATTATTACACTTCACAGATGAGCTTGGATGTTCCACAGATGATCCACAATACCTCTTCTTTGTATTCCCTTGTCTTACTCCCTGTCATAAAAGACAAAGAGACAGAAAAGGGTGAGCTGCCAACTCTTTATTGGGAATACAATAAAAATATGAAATACAGGTTTGTAGAAGCTGAGAAGATATTTCAAGGCTGGAGGGGCTTCTGTTTCTGTGAAGTTCACTGCACAAGGAAGAATACTGAATGTAAATCCAGGTTTGTGTTTTGTAAATAGGGAACAGACTGTGCTGTATAATGATCATGCAAGCCCTGTGGTTTTGGACACAAAGCTTGTTGTCATTCTTCTTATATGCAGCTTTTTATCATGCGATATTCTGAAAACTTGTTGGGTGTGTCTATGCAGGTTTTCTCTGCTTACAAATCAAGAACAAGGATTTAATCAAAACTGCAAGTTCAAGCGAGGATCACTTAGACTCAAACATCAAATTTCGTTCTCATGCCACGTTTTCTTTTCAGTTGAGTCTTCAACAGTCCTCAGCCTTGGCAGTGCTGCATATGCACCTTGAAAGCAAAAAAAAAAAAAAAAGCAGTTTGAGTTCCCTAATACGTGACTGCCATGTGTATGCTTATTTGATTGAGAAAATCTAGTCACTGGTGCTTCTCTAAGGCTGTGTCTCAGCCATTCAAGCTGTGATTAATACTGAAAATACTGGCTGCATGTTCACTGGTGTATCAGTTATGCTAATACTACCCCATGAAAATGTCACTGTCTTTCATCGTTATTAGATGGTGGATTTCCCACTGTATCATCAAGATGATTTTATCAGCAGCTCATTGCGGCTGAATGGTAGTTCTCACATTACATAATTATTAACATCTTAACTTGGCCTAAGATGTTTAATTATATGAGGAAACAGGAAATTGAATGTTCATTGCAGTAATGTATGCATTTGATACGTGTGAGGTAGAAAAGTGAGTTAGTGTCAGTCTTTTGGGGCAGAGACATCTTTTTATTTTTGGTGGATGGTCGGAGAGAGAGGTCACAGGAGAATGTTGGAGTAAAATCATCCCTGTTCCCCCAACACCGGGAGGTCAGAGGTCACAATAAGTTACAGAACAGCTGCCCTGGACTGGAAGAGATCCAGCAAATTGCTTAAGGACGCTTAAGACCCCTCCCCAACTCATTATCGTGCACATATGCATCACTTTGTGTTCCTTGTATGACCGCCAGCGTCGGCTCATGTGTCTTCATCAGTGCTTAATGGAGCCTGCGATTGTTTGCTGCGCCCAACAGCAATCCTCATCAGGTAAGAGGTGGGGAAAAGGGGAACTTAAATATGCCGAACATGTCTGACCTTATTGTTCGGTCTCCCATTTGATACAAGGAGGACCTCTGAAGAAAGTAATGTTGAAGGCATCAAAGTAACAGATTGCAAAAAAGTCCACATGGTGTATATTGTATTTCTGCTTCATTGCCAATTTAGAGCTGTGATGGTGATGATGCACTGGTGAAATTTATTGTGCAGCACATTAGGGGTATGACTGTGCATATAGCAAGGATGTAATAATTTGATACACTTGGAATGGTGTGCTATGACTCAGGGCTTACGGAAAAAGCAGCAGAATGGGACAGCTGATAGGAATAACACATTGTGTAGTAATACCAATGAAACTGCAGGATTCCTGTACCAGACAAACTGTAAATGAGGCCCTTTCAATGCCCTCAATCCCTTCTTTTACCTTGCCTCTGCTCTCTCTCAGGTTTTCTTTCTATCTCCATCAGTGGAACAATCCCCCTTTCTTCTTTTCAATCATTTCCCCCTTTCTATACACAGTATCTCTCTCCATCTCATTCCCTTCTTATCTACCCTAACACCACTGAGGCATATCAGCGTCTCCTATTTTCATCTCACTTACTTTTTCTTCCTGTCTCTCTTCCAACCAAACCTCTCTACACATTTTCTTCATTATTTGTACTGATTTCTGTGGCCTTTCCATCCTCATCTTTCATCCTCTTCTTCTCTGTCTCTTTATTTCCATCAACACAATTATGCTCTGATGTGTCCCTCCCTCACCCCATATTTGTCCTTAACCCATGAAAATGTTTGCGCCGTGCACCATCCTTCTGCATTACTGGATGAAAATGTTCATATTGGCCTCCTATCTATACTAATCGTCTCTAGGTGTTCCTGTCAGTACAATAACACCCATATCAATTCCCAGGCTGCACATGCTGTCTGCAATTAAAGCAAATTCACACAGAGGGTTGAGAGACGGCACCATTTCAAAACTTTTCCCTGTTTATGAAGTTAATGAGAAGCATTTTTCCCATTTATACGCCCAGTTGTCAATGAGAACAAATCTACTTCACTTAAAATGTAGTGACTCAGCATTCAAATGGCAATGGATCATACCCCCACCTAAAATATAGTAGCCTAGTTGCTGCTGGTGCGATGGGTAGAGATCCATGATTTTCAGTCTGTATTGATTGTGTTATTGCAGTTATGTAAAGCAAAGCAATTGTGGCTTCGTTACTGTATGGAAATTCTGACAGTGTTACATTTACAGCACACATGATTTATTTTGAATTTTGCATATGAGTCATTACTCAGCTTTTTCGGCAGTTGTTGGAATATGCTGACTCTATTTTTGTTTTGCTTGCAGGGTTACAACATCTGGATTTGCTGAGTCATTTATGCACTATAACACTGCAATTTGAACTAATGGGCCGATAGGCAATGCATCCTCAGACATTCAAATACGTACAGGCTTACTTGTGGGTAACAGAATGGCTAGAGTGTAACGTAATTGCCATTAGCTAGACATTTATCAACATTAAGTGAGTTACAAGTCCATGAGTCTATACATTTCAGTATCCTTGACCCTACCTGAAACAAATCAGTCTCACCTTAATTATCGTCTACCAGGAAGGTGCAGGAGTTTATCTTGTTTTTGGTGACACTCGAGATGTACAGGCAGTTTACAGGGTTTAACAGTATATTCAGATACTCATTCTACAGTGACAGCCCAACACAACTTGTGCATACAAATGATCATGCAGCTAAACTTTATCTCATGGTCTGATTCAGCAAATCATGTATCCATACCAAGTAAAGCTGCAGTTGCAAGGCAAAGTAAACAGCTTATAATCATGGATGTTGTAAATGGTACATAGAGGTTTGTGCCACCTCTGTCTCTTAATATTGTGTAATGCACAACACACCAAGTCCCCAAAAGTGGTTTTGAATTAGTTAAACCAGCTTTTGTGTGAAGGTTTATGGATTTGCTTCTGCTGGTTTATCTTTTTTTTTTTTTTTTCTTTTACCACAAACATACTGTCTTTGTGCCATGTTGGGATTTGTTCTCTGGGCTTAAATTATGTTGGTTGCCTTGAGAGGAGTTCCTGAGACCAACACCCTTAACAAAGATGCAGACTGGGTCATAGACACAAAGGATAAATGATTGTTTCTCCTTGGAAACAAGTCAACAGTAACTATGATAATAATTCCAATGTGTCTGATCACAAATGGAATGACTCTTTTGCGTGCCTGCGTATGTGTGTGTGTGTGTGTGTGTGTGTGTGCATGCGTGTGTGTGTGAATGTGTGTCTGAGACATTGCCGCTTGAAGCTTGGGGGTGTTTTGGCCCGTTGGTGAAGCTGTGGTGGGACACTCATTTTCATTTAGTAGATGCTGATTATTGCTGTAAAAACACTAAAAATATTAGGCATTTACCCTTTTGGCCAGGTGGTGCCAGGATCCAGTGACAAAATCCATCATTCCCCCAAGTTTTGTCTAAAACAGACCAGCAGAGGCTCAGAAATTGCAAACAGACAAACAGATGAAGCTCAATCCACGGCCCTCCCTTGATCTTCAATGATTATTCTATTTTGAGCAGAGCTGTGGTAATCATCCGTTTCCATATTTGGAGCTCATGTGATGGGCGTTGCTGTCTACTTTGTACCACCTCTATGTTTTTCTAGGATGAAAAGTCGCCAACCGAATACTCGAGAATACTTTTTGAACTCGAGGTTTACTTTTTTATGACACACCATTATTCTGTCATTTGCCTCCATCACTTACTTAATTGTTCTCTATTATTGTTGCAGCTAGACACTCTGGAGTCATAATTAGGCCACATTGATTGGGGGACGTTGTAAACAGATTGATGAAAACCAGCTTTGACAACTCCAATTCAGCCAGCCATCACCGCTCAGGTCCACATGGACGATAAACCTCACCAAAGATTACGTCTAATCTGCCTTTGACAAGAACGACTCGGTAGGGGTGTAATTAAGCTTCTAATATGATTTAATCTCTTACTTTTGATCCCCCTATCTGCTAACCCTACCCACCCACCAGCAAACCAATAGGATATGAATACAGTGTCCACTGCCAGGGCATTGTGGGAATGTTCATTAGTCGTTCTAATTGGCTGCTTTGATTGAATAGCGGCAACAGATATTGAAGTAGGGGGCTTACCTGCCAGGAGAAACAGAAGGATCTGTGTCTCATATCCAATTTAATTTATATTAATGAAGACATTATTTTACCGCATGTAGAATTTTAAAGAGATGACATAGGCAGTGCCACTGTATCCATAACAATTACAACACTGACAATACAATGTCACTTCATTTTATGTTAAAAAAGTGAGTTTTGAAATTCACAGGAATGTATGTGAAATAGTGTCTTGATAAACATTTATTACATATCCATTATAGGCCACAGCAAGCAGTGCCTGGCAGCTGATGACAGTAAGACTAACTTGGATGGGATTTATTGAAGTGAAGTGACTGTTTCAGGAGGCGTAACATGGCAGACAGTTCAGAGAGAGTGGCACACAGCAGCAGACTCCAAATCAGAATCTTTGAATTTCCTCTCTCCCCGTCTAAGTTTGTGTGTGTGTGTGTGAGAGAGAGAGAGAGAGAGGGAGAGAGAAAGAGAGAGAGGGAAAGGGAGAGTGAGTGTGTGTGTGCCTCCAGTGCTGGGTGCAATGGTCCATTTGGCAGCTGTTTGAGGAACCCAGCAGAAGGCAATGCTATTTGCCTCGAGATGCAGGCCAAGATCCAGCCTTGCCTGAGATGGCAGGCATATGGCAAAGCTGTACTCACACATATGCATATGCATGTAAATACTCACACATACACACAATGATGCACATGCACTTGCATGCTCACACAGGCACATATATACCAAATTATTCATTGCTTTCACCATGAAACTCAACTGAGAAATGAATCACCGTTTAAAAAATGTATTTGTTTTAGTTATGCTGCAAGCTCTTGTGTTTTGATCTGTCCTATATTCCGTTCAGTTGGAGCAGAAAGCTCACTGGGGATGAATATAGGGTCACATTAAGTGATGATTGTGTCATAGCTCAGATTGGCATGGCCACGTTTGTGGTCATACATTTCCAGGATTTGTGCCAACAGTCATTGCCTGTTTCATTTTCTAAAACTCCACGAGCTCTTTCACTGATCAGGCCCTTCTCTATTGGGGAATACCATGGTAACCGTACTGGCAAGAGTTGACCTCAGCTATCACAACACATAACACACACACACACACACACAAACAACACATATATACACACTGTACAAACACACACTGCCACTGCTGCTAGAATGCCCCACCAGAATTGGGCGATTGACTTCTCCCCCATGGCCCCGGGGCCTCACCAGTCAGCACTGAGCAGTAATCAAATCAGACAACAGGTCGAACTTTATTATCAGCCACTCGATACCAGCTACAGGAACTGCCACAGGCCTACTAAAGGAAGCCTCATTGCCAGCCGGGAAAAAAGAAAAAAAAAATGTAAAGGAAAGAGGGGGCTGCAAAATCAAAAAAAAAAAAAAAAAGAAAGAAACTTTTTCTGGCAGCAGGGACATTGTGACTGCTGCCTTGGGCCAGGAGCACTGGATGGAAGCTTTTCACAGCTGAGGCTAAACGGATCGTCTTTCCTTTGCATGTTTACTGGAAGTGCCAGGAAGTTTGTGGTGCAGGTGTCCGGGCTGACGCCGATGACCTGACGGGGCACGTGGAAACCTTTCAGGTAGTATGCACTTGCATCCCCCCCGATCCTTCTTTTGCTTTACACTGTATTTAGCTGACGAACAGGGTAAATTGAAATTCAGGTTGTAGTAGTCAGGTTGTGGCACAATTTGATCGAGAGATCGAGTAGAACTCATTGGATTGTCCTAGAAACAGCTTTATTTCAGGATTCAAATACATATAATAACAAATATATATTCATAAATTCAAGATGGGAATGTTTTCTCTGTCCACAACCTCTCAGCTCATGCAAATTAAGATATAACTCTTTGCAATGGCTTCTTAAAGCTGAAACAGTCTGACTGAGTCTGAATCTAAAGTGATGATTACATAATCAAAGTGAATCTCTGAATGTCCTACTGGGGAAGTGTTTCATATTGTTTCATAATTCCAGTTAAGTAGATAATTTGAAAATGGCTTTATTGATCATTTCACTTCTCATAAGGATATTGTTCCCACCTAAAGGGACCGATTTTGTGCAATAGGTAACAGACAGTAAATCATTTTTTATAGCCGAAATGTGCATAGAATTAGACTGATGAGAATTGCTTCAGCTGGACAATACAGCCACTGTTGAAATCTTTAGTCACTCTCAGTCAATTGGATTTAACTTTTGATTTATACTTAAATACAATACATGTCCTCACTGTGATGTGAATAGTTTGATCCAGTGTGTCCACTGTACATATTACAGATTAGAAATTCATAATTTAGCATCATACTCTTGGCAAATTATATCAACAAAATCAAATATTAGGGGGCCTTAAATGATGTGTCTGTGAGCTGGTAGTAGGAAAAAGACATTTCAACATGAGAGGTGCTAATTGCTATTGAATATTTATATTTTACATTTGAAGAGACTGAAATATACAGAAACAACTAAATGTACTATATACATAAATAAATAAAAATAAAAACTTAGGATTGCTGAGCTCATTAGATCTGACAGAAAGCCCACAGAGGCATCACATAAAGCAAGCTTTTAAATTTGTGGAACATGGTTGACGATTTACTGCATCTATTGAATGCAGAAGAATAACACAATGGGAACGCTCAGCAGGAGCCCACAGTTTCAGAGCTCCTGTGGGTGTCAAAATAAGCCATGAAATTGCCTAAAAAATATCAGGGTAGAGCAGAGTGGATCTATCCAGTGTTCTCTCAGTAAATTGTCACAAAAGGCTCCTTAAAAACACAATTAAACCTGACCAGTGTTGTGAAAAAAATCATTTGCAGCCTTTCTAGGCCAACCAATATTCGATGGGAAATGCCTAACAGGCCATGAACAGCTCAGTGATTGACTATCTATGCAAATTTACTCTATAACAGCCGTACATACATGGAACCTATACTCATATTTCTGTTGTGGAGCTGATGAAGGGACAGGTAGGGGTTCTTGTCTTGCCCAAGGATGCTTTGACAGGAAGCGTGGGTGTTGATGGACACATGTTGACGTCTCCCTCCTCCTCCTTCATCTGAATCAGAGAACGGGTCCTTTTGGTGCACCTGTACCATTGTGACCCCAAGTCATCTTCTATGCAGCAAATTCACAATTTACATTTATCGCAGACTGATGTCTGAGTTGTCAGGGTGACTAGCTTTAGGGGGTATGCTCATGCTCACAAATATTTATAGAGCTGGCCCAGACCATAAAAATAAAACAATATCAGTGCATTTTAAACTGAAGTGTAGGAATAGAATTAAAAGAAGACTAAGTGGCTCTTGAGATAGCTTCCCCCAAATTGTCATAGCAAAAATTATTTTCTTCCAAAATGTCATCAGTCACTTATCACAGTGTCAAAGTTATTCAGTCGCTTCCCAAAGGATGGCTTCCAAGTGGCCCATTAGCAACCATAGAAACCCCTATGCCAGTTCTGCTCACTTCTATTTCTGCAGTATTTATCTTCAGCAAGACACTGTCAAACAGAACAAAAGAAAAAAGCAGCAAAAAAGACAACCCTTCCCACAGATATTTTGTGTAACACCTCTGCACAAACTGCCAAACTGAAGATATTGTGTCTTGCTCCACAGATTTTCCACACAGTCTGTACCAGCACATCCCAGTCCAGTTGAGAACCAAACCCAGTGTGAGAGACTCTGCTGAACACAGAGGGGAGCTTAACTTTCATAACCATCACAAGTTGTGAGGATTTAGTGGCGCGCTGACCCTCGTGGTCTGTAGTGATCCCGCTATGGGGAAGACGGGGCAGAGCACGGTGGACCTAAACTCCCCGACAGAGGTCAAACAAGCAGTTCCTTTTGAGGACTTGGATCCTGTCGCGTCCCCTGCGGATGAAAATAAGAAAAAAGAGGAGCCACCTGACCGGGGCAGCTGGAAGGGCAAGTTTGATTTCCTGCTGTCCTGTGTGGGATACGCTATTGGCTTAGGCAACGTCTGGAGGTTCCCCTATCTGTGTGGCAAGAATGGTGGAGGTGAGTGCATCCTTCTGTTTGATGCTGGTGGAGCCAAAATGGCTGCACCCTGCCAGTTTAAAGATCTTTGTGATTAAGTACTGAATGCATTCAGTGTAATGTTCACATGTGCATCATCTGAGTGAGGTGAATTTGAGGTGGGGGCAGCCATGATGAACACCTGCAGCCTTTACGTCCAGGCTGGCTGTCAGGCGGCACCTGCCTGCTCTTCACTTTTGTTTTTATTCCAGTTTTGTGAAGGTTTACTACTAAAATTGCATCTTCAGATGACAGTACCAATGCTTGTCTGATAAATAGTGCATTTTTGTTACTGATGGCAAACATATAAAAATCTCATACTATATAAATTGAAACGATTTCCCCATGTGTGTAATTAAATAAAAAAAGTAACACAATAAAACCAATATATTGAATTGAAACAATTAATTTTTGAGCTAATATTTTAATGATAGGTTATTCATGAGAACACTGTAAACTGTAGTCACATTACAATATTTCTATTTTATGACAGTGCACGCAGTCGTAAAACAGCAGTATTTTTATTAAGTACTGAAGTGGTTTCAAGCAATGAAAGTGGATGATTAAGACTTTTTGTTTTTTAAATCATAGGAACTACATTAGGTCCACAGCATCAACATTTTACAGGAAGCTTTTGTAAGTGATACTGAAAATTTTGTTTGGGAAAGTAAATTTCCTGAGGATGTGTATCATTTGGATACAAATTGTACAAAATAACTAAAGATGATAAGAGCAATGAAGCATGACTGTTGTCTAACGCTCTTAATGATATCCTGGAGGAAGGAACTGTCACAATTACTGTGGTTAGAGGCTCCAATAAAATTTCCATATCATAGCAAACTCCACAGTGCAGGTAAAAGAAGCTACTATCACAAGCTGTCTGTCTACATGAATTCTTTATAATGCATTGTGAGTATTGTTTCAACACATCATGAGATATAATGTGCTCTATAGCATTGCACCTAAAACCTGAACGCATTACAACAATATCTGAAATAATAACTCTGTTACCATCTCTTTAACCTCTTCAACTCTGCCGCTCCCACAGGGAGGTTTATCATTACTGTGCAGCCGAGCTTTGTTCAAACCCATAGAAGATTATTTTAAATTCTAGTCAAGTCTCCGAAGCTACCAAACATATGGTGAATTACAGGGAAAGGTATGGAAAATTATGCACAAGACGTCTACCTACGTTTTCTACTGAATGTTTTGGTGCGGCCATACAATAATGACATCTTGGGTTTGAATATTTCACTCAATATAAGCATAATGTAGTGTCAATGAAACGTCACAACCAGCAGATACTGAATTTGTATGTGACATTGTTGTACAACATGGAAGAAGTCCTTATTATTATGAATTAATATGACTTACCAAACTAATTTCCCTGTATTCCATCGTGTTTGTGGTGATGTGACAGGGGCCTTCCTGATCCCCTATTTTCTAACCCTGGTGTTTGCTGGGATCCCTCTCTTCTTCCTGGAGACGTCCCTGGGCCAGTTCACGTCAGTGGGAGGGCTCGGCGTCTGGAAACTCCTGCCGATGATGAAGGGTGAGATGTATGGATAAAAATGACAAGCGATTTATATTTATATGAACAAAAATGCAAAAATCAAGAAGCTCCTCCTCAGCGATGTGTACAGGCATACAGAGCAACCGCATCAGTGCTGTCTGCCACCACCTCTAATTGGAGGAAATGTCTAATTTTTCAACCCACTACTCATCACCACCAAGAGGTCATGAGGCGGTAGCACTGATTGCACCTCTTATCAATTAGAAGAAATCACTGAGTTAGGACTAGATAAGGAGAGACTTCTCTGAATCTGCCTCAGATGCTGCGCTCCTGCTCAAAACCAATTATCTATTCCACTTGACTTTTAGCTCAATATTGCCCCTTGAATTTAAGCTCATTTTTTTCTTAACACTGCACCAGTTGCCTTGAGAAAGTTCCAGAAAAAAAAAAAAAAATGAGGCAAAGCTACTCAAGTGGCAGAGAAACACAGAGGAGAGGAAAATAGAAGTCTTGTTGACAACTTTCTTCCATCAAAGAATCGACTGCTGCTGGTGTTTGCTGCGAGCGATATTACCACTCAAAGAGCTCAAACGTTAGCTCCGCTGCCAGCACCAGCAGCAACAATGATGGCAAATGTGCTGCCATGCCAGCTGATACTCCAAGAGCCAAGAGCAAGTAAACACTAGAAATAGAGATAATAATGATGAAGATGGGGAGGAGGATGGCCAGCATGAAAACAAAGCAGATGCCACCACGTCGCATTCTTTTCTCCATCAGGGCAGATCTCAACTCATCCATCTTACAAAAAAATGATGTATTATATGGAAAGAATGATCCTTAAACGGTAAAGGTTAATATTCAGTAGACCCTATACTTGCCTTCGCCCAGAACTCTCCATATTTGCCTGGAGTTCATCCCTACAAATGGCTGTTTCCTCTCCAGAAATCTACATTCTCCTCTAATTCATGTTAAAAAATGCTGTAAAAACCCCCATCTACTTTCATATCCAATATAGGCTTTAGTGTTGTAACTCACACTAAATGGCACAATGAATGATTGCATCTCATCTTGCATGCTGGTAAATGCCCCTTTCTAACTATCTGTAATGTTATTGTAGATGACAGTGATGTGATCAGTGTGAGATTCCTGCTGAGAGGTAGCACTGATGCCGGCTTTTATTTATTTTTCATGAGGCTCCGTCTCCTCATGTTGTTGGTTATGAGTTGCGTCATGCTGGCTGCTTACATTTCATGATATGCAGTAAAGAATATGTATACGGTGGAATTGATCTTGAAACATGGTATTATGGTTGTAACTATGCCCTCATGGCCTTCAGGTGTCGGTCTGGCTGCAGTGGTTCTGTCCTTCTGGCTCAACATCTACTACATCATCATCATCGCCTGGGCGCTCTACTACTTGTTCAACTCCTTCAGATCGGTGAGTTTCTTCATCAGTTGCACCAGGGAGGAGACCCGGGCAAACATTTAAGCCATTTGAAGTGGTGTTGATAGGTTTTAGCTTTTCATTTTTTTTTAATTTCAGACTGCTGATTCCTTATAAAAGCAAGAAATCTAACCTTTTTAAAACTGGTAATGAATGTCCAAAACATGAGGGACATCCTCTCAAATACTGATTTGCACCATGTTTTATCCACACCCAAACTGTATCAAATCTTAAAAATCCCTCTCTAGCTCCTCTGCTTCTCTTTACCGTCATCTCCTCTTTTGTCATTAGTAAAGTGTTGATGGGAGGGAAGCAAATAAGGTATGGCTTTAACTGGGTTCATTTAAGCTCTGTCCTTAAAAAAGGGTCCCTGTAACTTTTTTTTTCATCTGCCCAACACTGCGAGGAGCTGTTTGGGATGGGTTAAGGACATGATTAAGATGTTCTCTGGACACTTCCCTTGGAAATATGCTGGGCCAGGACAGAGACCCCAGTGTGCAGACCCAGGACGTGCTGAGAGGACTAAATTTCCCAGTATTGTGAATGTCTTGTGTCCCCCCAGGAGGAACTTGAAGTAGTTACCACAAAAAAGACCGCCTGGACTGCTCTGCTTGCCCTGACCCAGATAAGCAGCAAGAAAATGGATGAATGAGTACAATCTGAGGGGGACAAAATTGACTAAACCTCTTTGTTTGATGTCTGATTTCTTTCAGTGAAGTGCCAGCCATGTCTTTCACACTTCACCTGCCCTGAGTAAAGATACTTTGGGTCTTGCTAGCTCCATCTCACCCAATCGATGATGCTATCATTTCTCTGTCACTACTTTTGCTACTCCAAATCTCTGTGCGACCGCCTGGCCCAAAGGCCTGGTGACAAAACTTTAAAGACTTTGCAGACATCATGCATCGGGTTTCTGAGGCAGGGAAATGGAAGCCTTAGCTGCATAGACCAAAACAATTTGAAAAACATCTGGTGTTCATGCTTCATGTTTTTTTCTCGGACGACCAAGAGCATCACGGAATAGCTGAATACTTTTCAGGGATACTGTGATCATGTGAACACTTCCAAAATGTCTGATTTCCTCTGTGACTCAGAAGCATGACTCAAAATATTTTTTATCTGTGTAAATGGGATTGGAATAATTGATGAAAAGCAGAATATTGCTTGTTTTTACCAAAATGTTTTAGAAAATGGGGAATCTGACTATTTCAGGCATTTGTGTGTTGCTACAGAATATTTTTTGTTCGTATGTGTCTGCGTGTGCAGGAGCTGCCATGGCAGAGCTGTGATAACCCCTGGAACACAGAGAAATGCTTTTGCAACTACAGTCTGACAGACACCACCAACCTCACCAGCGCTGTCACTGAGTTCTGGGAGTAAGTCCAATGACACCCAATATTTGTCCCCAATATGTGTATCTATATGTGTGTGTGTGCGTCTGTCTGTGCTAGTATGGGTATATGAGCATGACTGCATCTGTCAATTTGTGCTTGTGTATGCCTGTGTGTGTGTGTGTGTGTTCCTCTAGGCGTAATATGCATCAGCTGTCCAGTGGTCTGGAGGAGCCAGGAGAACTGCGCTGGCCCTTGGTGGGCACCCTGGCACTAGCCTGGGTCCTTGT
>OMLB01016371.1:7424-22426 GCA_900302555.1 Myripristis jacobus | reverse complement strand
AAATGCTCAAAAGCCTCTATTTACTCGACATGATTACTATCACACTGGTGAATGTTGGCACGCATCGATTCATAACCACCTAAATAAAGTCTTTTGAGTTGTTTTCTCATCACGGCGCTCTGCCTCGCTTGTTTGGAGAACGGCTTTTGTATTTATTTGAAAAAGAAGTCATCACAATTTTTCATCAGGCGCATTTTTTTTTTAGTGATATCAAAGGATTTCGATTTGAGTCTGAGCTGTAAATTTTCTGTTTTTCTTGGACATGACGATGAATCAGACTCTGGCTGACAACATCGAGTCACATATTGAAAAAATTAATCTCACAGAAACAGAGCAAATGCAAATTCAAAGCACTGGCATCTCATTTCCCCCTCCCGACAATATTTTTTCAATATGGTGCGGCCCTACAACTGGCTCCCCTAAAATTCCCCTGACGGGCCTCCCAATGTGGAATCTGACATTTCCAAGTCGGTGTCACCCCACCCACCCCACCTACCCAGTTGTCCGAGCCTGTGCGCTTTATCATAGGATGTACATTAGATACAGACACTCTGACCCCTACGTCTGACTGTAGACTGCAGATTACTTGAGGTGGGCCTCTTTCCTACTCTCATTTATCTTTCTTTCACCTCCCTCTGCTATTTTGTTCCCCCCCAGTCTCCCTTTCTCTCCCTCTGTCTCTCTCTCTGTAATGTCTCAGCTGTTCCCTGCAGGCAGGGCTCTCTTGAGTGAGTGCCTGCTCTGTTATGGGTTCATTGGGCTGGTATGCGGCAGGAATCTTTGGATCAAGGTAATTTCACACTGTTCAACTTTTTCCCAGGCTGTTAAGCTTCCCTTTACCTTTGTGCCACTCAGAGAGCGAGATAGGGAGCGACACATGTAGCCGTTAAACACACACAGTGGCTCAGGGCTGACGCCACCAGCGGGGCCGAGGGAAAGACTTGAAAGATACGGCCTATAAATTACTGTCCGACACCTCAGTTTCCCAAAAGGATCAGATTATTGCAGGCTGATCCAAAGTGGTGGGGAGGACGGTGCACATTCATGTGTGGTGCTGTAATGAAGCAGAGGGCAGCTCTAGCTACAACTTGTGGCGGGGGAGACGCTCTGGTGGGCCCCACTCATTTGTCTCTATCACTGATCACTGAGAAGATCAGATGCCAAGTGTGTGTGTGTGTGTGTGTGTGTGTGTGTGTGTGTGTGCATATGTGTCTCCCTGTGCGTCTATTTTAGTGTTTATTCTGCTCAGGTGAAAAAGATCAGGCGCCCTGTGTCTGCATCTGTGCTGGTATCTTCTCTTCCCACTGACACCTGTGATTGCTTTATTAAGCTCCTCTTCCCGAAGCGGAGCCCCGCTCGGTTTTATTATTAGTGACAGCAGATGAGCAAGCACCTGATGCAGTCGGAGCAGGAGGGAAATAGTGTGTAATTGTTTAAGTAATCTTGTTCTCATCTCTGCAGTGCACGCTTTAACACCCTATACACCATCTGTTACCATCTGCAGGAGAGATAGGGAAACAGGGGCAACAGTGACACTGGAGTGTTGAAGTGCATGCATGCGTGCACGCCGAGGCTGCTTTGAGTTCAGGTGTAAAATCCTGTATGTTGGTAGTGCGCCATTTGTGATAGGGATATCAATCATAAATGTGGTGACTTCTTTGAGTTTGAGTTTGAGGAATCCTCAGTTTAGGGTATTTTGGGAAGCATATAGTTAACTTTTTTGTGTTTGCAAACCTCTCCATCTGTTTGACACAGTGTAAATAGGTTTTCCTTTTGTTCCTTATTGGGAGTGGTGTGTGAATCATAGATTAAACAAGATCTGCATGAATGGCTTCACCTATAAAGTTGATGTTGTTGGCTGTTTCTGTGCCAAGTGCCAGCCATAGAAACTGAATGGAATGACATGGAATCCATTCAGTTTCTATGGTGCCAGCATCCCGATCGCTCAGCACAGAATGCACAGAGAAAAAAAAAACGCCTCTTCCGTCATCCCTCATCCCTTCACATAGCTGCATCCATTCAGAGTGAGGTGTTTGCGATGAGATTTGTTTATTTTTCCGACAGCTTTCTGATGCATTATTATTGTGGCTATGGCATGTTAATGGGCTCGATCCTGGCGGTAAGCTGTATTGATAAATCACAGTCATGAGATTCCTTTGACCTCAAGCCCGGCGTGTTTTAGTCTGGGCTTGTTGTGATCCCAGTTGGAAGTCCTCAGGATGTTGATTCTCCCTGAGGACCAAGAGACACAATTTTCAGGTCCTTTTGTGCAAAAATGTAGTTCTTGTCTGAAGGTACAAAACCTGCCCACAGAAGTCCTTGCATTCTGCACCAAGGACCCAGTCGGGCTAACAATGCCTTTGTTCAGAGAGCAATAGGCTGGGGCTGTGTTGTGGTATCAGCAAGCAGCTGTTGCGTGAGTGACAAACTCAAGGGCTAGTGATATGAACATGGGAAAATCCTGGAGGAGCTGGAGGGGAAGAGACACAGCAGCAGCAGCTGAGCCGCTCTGCTCTGTTCTCTTTAGAAACAGGCTGCCTTCACTGTTGCTGTTGTTACGTGGAAAAAAAATTCAACAAAGCAGTTTATCCACCTGTAAGGGCAAGGAAATATTGACATTACTTAGCAGGCAGTGGCCAAAACCCACCTCTGTCTGTAGCTCACTTGGACCTGGATTTGATGACCAAATGAAAGGTTGTTGGTGGAGTTCAGAAGACGGGGTCAAACATGTGAAAGAGGGGAGGGATGGAGGCAGGGAGGAAGGGAGGGATGAAGGAATGGGGTGGAGGGGGTAGAAGAAAGGTAAATGAATACCAGACGGTTGTTTCTTGTGTTAGCTGAAGGCTTGGCCATAGCTACCAGACATCCTCATTGTCGGCTTGACGCAGCCTCCACAAGCCTCGCTCTGTGAAGAGACTCATCTGTCTCTCAGCGAGCTGTCACCGGCGTCTGTGATCGATCGGGACGTTGTACAAGGCTGCTTTTGGTTATTAATTACGCTTTCACTGTGCATTTTCAGCTCCATTCAAAGGCTGGTTCTGGTTGAAAAGCCGGGCACCGCCGGCGTCGCCCCAGAACCCAAAGGAAAGAAACGCCGCTGCACTTTGGTGGTTTGGAATTTGTGTTTTGCGACAGCCAAGACCAGAATGCAACAAATGATTCACCTCGCTTTGTGATTTTCGAATATTTCTTTTCCCACGGTTGGCCGCACCTGCAGATAATCTGACACGACGGAAACCAAAGAGCAATGCAACACTGACACAAGGTCCGCATATGCAGTCAAGGTTGCGCCGCCTGTTAACATTTAATTTGCGCTGACGTTGTTGTCGTGCTAATAGAAGTGGAGGCGTGATGTTTGCGGCCTCATGGTCGGGAAGCGAGTTTTTGACTGAAGCGTTTCTTACTCAGATCCCTTATGGTGGCCAAATCTGCTCAGGGGGAAATTAACACAAAGCGCTTCCCTGAATAAACTTTACTAGAGTGCTTTTGAGCAAGGCGCTTAACCCCCACTGCTGCTGCACAGCAAATGCAGCAAATAAAACAGGTATATATCACACTCATGTAATGTTTGCTTGCAGTAAAGGCAGATTTACACTAAAGCCTTTATGATGCATTATAAACAGAGGCGGTGAGGGGTTTCTACCTCAGAAAGATCTTTTTTTTTTTTTTTTTCAACAGAGGAGGCTTTCACCCCTCGGCTGACGTCCGCCCTGTCATGCAGTCAACATCTTGTCCCAGGGATGTCAAACAGACAACAATTAAGACTTTGTTCTTTTACGTCTTGCCGCCTGTGTTTCTCCGTCTCCTTTCTTTTTGTTTTCTACTTAATGCGATAAGGTCGTGTTTAAAGGAATTTGGGAGGACATCTTTGCATAAAGAATTTCTGAGGGAGTCTGAGGGAGGTCTGCAGAGTGAATGGTCAGTGCCAAAGCTGCATTGTTGTAACATCAGTCATGGAGAGGATTCGGAGAAATCCCACAGGTGGTTAGTGGAGATGTCAGGGACGGGCTTTGGTGATGCTGGGAAATATTCTCATTATATCAAAAATAGAGAAACGTCTCTTCTCCCGTGTTTGTGAATGGTGGGATGTGAGTTTCCCCGGTGTGCATGTGCAGTCTGTCCTCCTGCCAGGTCTCCATGGCGACGGCGGTCACGTGGCTCAGCTCTGATAGGCTGTTTCCGGAGGCACCTGGGCGCGGCTTGGTGTCCTCCTCATCACATTCTTCATGTACTGCACCTTACGAATCCATTCTAATTGTGTTATCCTGTTTCGACGTTGCACTGTGAACACACAACGTCCGCTGCGCGTCTGTGCGTCCTAGGAGAGGGTTCCCTCCTCTGTTGCTCTCCCTGAGGTTTCTTCCTGTTTGTCTCCCTGTTGAGGTTTTTTTTAGGAAGTTGCTCCTCATTTGCTCTGAGGTTCTCAGAACAGAGGATGTTGGATGTAGTGCTGTAAAGCCCGCTGAGGCAAATGTGCAATTTATGATATTGAGCTGTACAAATTAAATTGACTCGATTTGACTTTTTCCAAGTAAAAACTGCAGCTTCATCCATGCCGGTTTGGGGAAAGCGCTGTTTGTTTCATCAGCTGGCTGTTGGACAGATGTTTGCCTCTGCTTTTTAAGGTGAAAACTGTGATGATGCTCTTATGGGACAAAGCTGGTCCCTTGATCATGAGCCAACGCCTTTGAGAATTCAGCTGGCAACTGTGTGAATGTTTTGTTGACTAACATATGTGTCTGTGTGTGTATCTGACTTCCGACCAAGCAGGGGACGGTTGCTATCTTCATTCAGGATTGAAGGAGCAGGATCCATGTTGGATGTGATGACTAAAACACAGTGTTCAAATGATTTTTATCCAATATTGTGCTGAGCCTTCCTTTAACTTTAACTTATAGCTCTTGTGGTATGTTGTGCTTCCCTGTGCCTGTGTTAACATTGTTGTTGGTGACTGTTGAGTAGTTAGATCTTGGTGCAATAGGCAGGTTTGATCCAGCTGAATCAAAACTGGTGCCTCATTGGTGTCTGTCATTTATATACCTGGGTTTACATTTAGATTGTGACTTGCTTGAGCAGTTTGTAACCATTTGAAACGTCATTTAATGAATCATGTCACCCTGTCTGAACTTCACAAACACTGACCCGCCTGGCGTTTCATGGGTCAGGAGGCGCTGAAGCATCAGGTGATACCAAAAGAGAGCGGTTGTCCCTCCATGTCTGCGTTCGGACCAGTCGGCTGTTTGTGATGTCTGAAAACTGTTGCGTTGGAAAGAGGTTTTGCCAGTGGTGTTTTGCATGAAATCTGCTGTTGTTTCATGGATGAGTAAGTTCCCTCTGCATTGTTGTTGTTTTGCTCACACATCTGCAGCCATTCAACTGCAGAAAAATACGGGAAAAAGGAAAAGTGTGCACATGGTGAGCAAATGATATGCATGTATGGGTGATGTTTTGATCTGAATTGAATAAAGATAAATGACAAGCCGTGTTACGCTGCCTCGCAAGATTGAACTGGGGGCACGTGCAGCATCTGAACACCATTTTCTCGTTGGTTTATGCAAAGAAATATATTGTTTTTTTTGTCTTAAAATGCAAATTGGCTCTGTTGTTGCATGTGATGTCACGCAGCCTGAATCAGAATTTAATGCAACCATGACTGCAGCGTGTTTTGGCTGTTGCTTGTTTCTGCTCTGCGGTTTCTGAAAGCCCCGACTCCTGGATGCTCCTGTGCTCCTCCTGGTCTTGGTTTACCTGGCAGGAAGCTACCTGAGATGTAAAGTTAGCAAAGGGAATCAAATGGATCTCCACAACCGTTACTGAACCGGACAGGGAGGAGCAGGTTGAACCCTGAGCACGTCAGGACGGTGATAGACGCGTCACGTGCTGCTTGTCAGTGGGAATAAATTGTGCTCCTGTTTTTCCTTTTTGTTATATCTCCTGCACACCTGAATTGGTGTGGTTGTACATGTACATATTCAAATATTTAATTGGAGAGAAAATTGTGAAAAAGTTTTCTCTCTGCTGATTTCCACCTTATGCTCTCATTACCCAGTAAGCATAGTATCTCAGCTGTTACTTCAATAGTTATAACTCTTATATGTTCATAAATTAAAAATAAAATGGAAATCAAGCAGATTTTTCATCCAGAAAATCAAGGAATGAACGGATATTAATTTTAAGAATGAAATGTGAAACTTCATTGATGTCGTTATGTTACAAATAATTAAATCTTTTTAATTCATTTCAGTAATTCAGCCGGGTCTTCAGCTGTTCTACAGCAAATTATTACAGTTGGAAAGTCAATATCACTCTCAAAAATCTTTGAAAAATTATTCTTTGGATGAAACATAATAAAAGTGAGAGTAACTTTATGTGAACCGGAAAAGATAGGTGCATAAAAGATAAATACATAATTCAAACTGAATAGGCACAGGTGGAATTTCCCACCTTGTAACATAAATCCACTAATGTTTGTTAGTCAAATCTAATTTATTTGATGCCTCTATTTACTTGCTTAAAACAAATAAGATGAAGTGTGAGATGATGTGTTATGTTTGAATAATATAGCAGTAATATTATTTATTTTATTTTGGTTTGAAGAGGTGTACATCCTGCATGGCAGCTGCTGACCTGCTGCTGCAGGTGTGCTGTTGGTTTTAGGTTGTTTCAACTATTTTCCACTCACATACTTGAGCAGATCTTATCTATTTAAGGCACCAAACCAGTTTAGCTTCTATTTGGAAAAGCTCTGTAATAACAATACATCAGAAACCTTTTTTTCCATTTTAGTTCCACTTGTAGGTTGGTGGACATAGAATTGCAAACCCAGAAAATAACCCAACATGAACACCACTATTTTCTACCCAGATGTATGCATTTAATATGTCTAAAAATGTTTAATAAAAAATGCATTATTCTTGCATTATTTTGGTGATAAAAATTATAGCAAATAATTCATCAATTTTACAGTGTTTGAAAGCAAACTCTTCAGCCTTCCTTGGTGCTTGATGAATTCATACAGAATAATAAATTAACACGAATCTTGATTTTTTTTAAGACTTTAGAAGGCAGTGGTTTGAATTTGTCTGCTTCACTTGCACAGAGAGTGAGGACACAGCAGAGCCTCCCTTGCTGTCATTTCAGAACTGTTTTGAGAAAGCTGAATTCCCCTTGCAACACTTTCCTTCTGTCTTCTGAGGGACATTTTTTTTTTCTCGGCGTCATGATTCCCGTTTTGATGTCAGTAAAAAGATTTTCTCATCACCAGTCATACCGGGGCGCTGCCTGCATGCTTCTCAACGTCGTTTTAAACCCTGAAAGGTGCGAGGATGACTCAATTCATCCTGTACTGGTCTCTGAAGGATCTGCGCTGCAAAAAGTGTCCGTTTACTGACATTTTCCTGTTTTAAAATCGTTTTTTCTCTCTCTCAAAAAAGTGGGAAAATTCCACTGAAGACGGCGGACAGTTGCAGTTGTATTCAATGCTGCTGCGCTTGTTTCAGAAATTGTCCAAAAACAAGTGTCAGTGTCTTCCAACAGGGCAGAATAAGACAGATCACTCCTCTGGTAACAAGAAAATGACGTTTGATTGAAAATAATATTTTAAATCAGTTGATTTAAATCGGAAATTAGTGAAATTAGGCCTATCTCATATTATCTGGCAGATGTTATGTTGGTTTTAAGAAAAATACCATTTTTAGGACTGAGTAATTGTGTGAATAATGTTCAGCTCGGCGATTACTTCTTGCAGTGTGGAGCGCAGGAGACTGGTTTAACTTTTTTAGACTTCAGTTTTTATTGAATAGTAACATCCCCAATAACCCATTCAGTTGACTGCTCCATCCCTTCAACGCATTGGCTATAGCCTGAGGGGTGTGTTCCGATTTATTTCTGATATGATAATTGAATGCTTCCGGGAAAAGAATGTGCTGCGGCTTCTCATCTGACACACAGGAGCTGCTGGTGGCGTCACTGTTCCGCCTGAGGAACAGCAAGCACACTGCAAAAAAAAAAAAAAAAAAAAAAAAAAAGATATCCGTCTGAACAAGTATTTTTTAATCCAGTGCTGAGTCTTGAAATGCTCCTTTTAATAATGTAAATAGGGAAAAAAAAATAACCTTTATCAAGGGAGGTTTGGGTGATTGCATCAAATCAGTCATCCGCCTCATTTCAAGACAGGTCACTTGATTCAAGTGTCCAAACAGGTGCAACTGCTCCGAAAGCAACATGTGGGAAGGCTTGGTCACTTGTTTTGAGGAAGCAAGACTGTAAGATTCAACACCGAATGAGGTAACTGGTCCAGGTGGACATGTTGCAGTGCGTGATGTCCTGATGATGAGGCTGATGAAGGCTGCAAGCGGCTGTTTAAATTACTGGAGAAGGAACAGGCCTGTGTGAATCGCCTGATATGAATGTCATTACTTCAGTTGCAGGATGTTTAGATGCAGCAGGTATTTGAGTTTCAGGTGGTAACCAAGCACAAGCTGTCTCTGAAAAGCGTGCTGACGCAGCAGTGTGGTGACAAAGTGGAAAGTGGCTCGGCTCTCAGATGCGTAATTGCGCATCCACTGGTGATGTGCGGACAGCTCATCCTGCTGCTGGATGTGTGGAGGTCCGGAGCACCTGCCTCCACCACAGCACCAAATTTAGCTCTTACACGCTTTTACACACTTTTAAACCCAGTGAGACCCTCTGTTTTCTCATAACAAGGTGCAACACAATTAATTAGTTTCAGTTATTGTTAGGTTTTTCATTTTATTTATTGGTCTCCTGCTTGAGGTGAGAGTTTTACGCACGTCACTGCCCAGCACCTGACAGGTGCCACTGCAAAAAAATATTATTATTGTAGATTTAAATGCATCAGATCTCAAAAACAGGGTTGACATAATTTCCCTCCTTTCTAGTCATCTTGTTTCATGCTTTTTATTTAATCAAGTGTCATTTTCTTGCTATCAGTGGAAAGATCAGCCTTAACTCTGCATTGTTCTGAGATACTGACTCTGTCTGGGGAATGAAATGAAAGTGCATTGTTGAATTACCTCACCTCGCTGATAGCTTGTATTTTCTCACTTTTTTAAAGGTAAGGTGTATTTGAATGCCGATTGTGTGACTAAAATGAATTGTTAGGGCGGAGATGTGTTACAGCGATATTCTGCCCGAAGTGGCACAAAACAGGAATTCATAAAACTTCATTCATGCATGACGCCATCCAAGGCACTCTGATGTGAGTTTTAAATAACCTGTAAAGGAGCAGCAGCAACATCCGTTTGGAGGTGAGAGTGATAGATGACCACGGCAGTGTGTGAGAGGAGAGGAGAGAGAGAGAGAGAGAGAGAGAGAGAGAGAGAGAGAGAGAGAGGAAGGTATAGGAGAAGTCTGCCCAGTAACAATCGCGAGCACTGAGGAACTATTGGCTATGCAAATAGTGACACAAGGAGGAGGAAACAATTTAGAGTGAAAACTTTAAAGAGACATTTCCCCCACTTCTCTCACAAGTGTTGCTGACACAGTCATTGCCACACAGGCTTCGGATGGAAATTAACAACTTTAAAGCGCTCAAGACTTGACAGCGCCCAACCTTTTCCCTTCTGCACTGAAGTCTCATTTCATTCTCGGCAGAGGCTTTGAAGTTGACTAAGAATAGGAAGGGGAATTAACATATTTACTCACCAGAATGTCTGTGTGACTTAAAGCTGCTTTATAAATTGAGTTTGCCAGTCAACTTTCAATTATCTGATCTGTAATCTGTATCCTCAGCGTCGCTTCCACCTGTTTGTCCTGCTTGTCTCATCAAGCAAATATGGATTTTTAGCAGGACTTTAGTATAGTTTGTACTATTTGGGAGAGAGCAAAGCCCATGACTCTCATCTTTGCCTTATCTATAACAGAAGATTGTGCAAAAGAAAGTATGGCTGCATCAAATTTCCTAGAAAGCTATCTCATAAACCACAAGCGTTTGTGGCTGCAATAAAAGATAGTTGGTGACACCGTGTGTGCATGTGTGTGTGCATGTGTGTGAGGTGTGTGTGTGTGTGTGTGTATGTATGTGTGTGTGTGTGTGCGCGCGCGCGCGTATGTGTGAGAGAGAGAGGGTGTGTGCGCATGTGTGTGTGGGTGTGCGCGCGTGCGAGCGCGCTCCTCTGCCTGTGCTTGCGTTTTGTATACGTGCGTGGTCATACATACGTAGACGCGGCGCTTGAGTTCATGGAGTGCATTTGAAAAAGCTGGCTTTAGTAGCCTTATATAGTCAATCTTCATAACTTTTTTTGTAATCAGAACTAATATTATTCAAATTACACTCACAAGGGGGCACTTGCTGCACCAGCAAGACACACTGGCTTCTTGTGTCCTTTTTATAATGCTGAGAAATATGCATATTAATAGGCTAATGACAGTAAGACATTCATTCACTTATTGGCGTTTACAGTGATGGAGGTGGATGGAAACGTGCAAAACTATATTCATATCATATCCAGTCACTGATCACCATAAAGCAAACCAGCAGCAACTTAAATAAAAAAATATTTATATTTTCAAAAAGCAAGTACTCTATCCTCACAGAACATGAGTCAGTTTGATACCACCTACGGTTTATAGTAATTTCCAGCCTAGCCTTAAGATTCATGTCAGCCTGAATAAACTCTGTTCCGCACAGTCAATTTAAAATGTGATTAAACTTAGTTTTAGGGGAGTTTATCTGCACTGGATTATGCATTATCAATCTGCTTTGTGTGTGTGAGGTTTGGTAATTCGTGGCAGCGTCTTAGATTTTCAAAGGATACAAGGCTGATAAAAAGTTGTCTTGCATGTCAGGAAAGGAGAGAGGGGGACAGGGGCTGCTTGCAGCATGTTGCGTCTGGTCTAGAGGTAATGAAGCGAATTGCGTCAGTGGCGCAGGGCAGGCTTGAAATGCGCCTGATCTGGCCAGGCGGATGAAAGTAGAGGCGCACTGTGGGGAGAGAGGAAAAAAGTTCTCAACAAGGAGAGGCAGGACTACTCTTAGGGAGCCCCTGCAGTCTCACTTTTTATGCCTCCAAAAGCCTTTACTTTCTACCCCTTTACATTTTTGCTATATAACAGTGCTACTGCGTTTCCAAGAGAGAAACCCGACTTTTTTTTACATTAAGTGAAGCCACCAGCACCATGGAGCTGCTCTGCCTCGAAATGGACACCATCATACGAGCTCGTCCCGATCCGAACCTCCTGTGCGATGACAGAGTCCTGCAGAGCTTGTTGACCATAGAGGAGAGATTTCTGCCGCAATATTCCTATTTCAAGGTCGTCCAGAAAGATATTCAGCCTTTTATGAGGAGGATGGTCGCCACTTGGATGTTGGAGGTTCGTACCGAAACACCGAGTGCTGACATGTCTTATTATTTCCGTGCTCGACTTTAAAGGCTCCTGATTTCCTTCGTTTCTCTCTCACTTAGCGCAGTTTGCAATTTTCGGGAGAGCAGATAAGGCTTGTGGCTTGCATTACCAGCTGGGTATTCCTTATTATTGCCAAATATGTCGTTTTCTGTAATTTCTTTGTACCTTTTTTTAGTTTAGTCGGGAGCGGCTGGTTTTAAGAAATCCCAAGTTGCGATAGGCTATCTGTGACACCTGTGAATTTCTGTCATATGCCACGCTTGATGCCCTTTAAAGCTGCCCCTGGATTTTTTAATGTTATTATTTAAGATAGCCTGAATATTTCCATGCACACGTATGCACTCCCCGATGCAATGCTGCCCTGCGCTGTTCTAACGCCATGTTGGTTTTTACGGGAGCGCTTGTGCTTTTCCAGACGACTTTACAGTGTCATAAACGCAATAACAGCGGTCAATATATATCGGAAATGACAGAGGAGGGTCTGGGTTGTCCGCTGAATATAGAATTGCCAGTGAAAGACGTTGCAAACCTTTTAGATATATATTTTAAATGTCGGAAGGGGCGAGGGCCTTATCTGTCGCTCCAGTCTTCCCCCCGTCGTAATGCCTCACTCTGGAATTATGTTCGATTTTTGACACTTGGTCAAATATTTTTGGTCAACATCTGATCGAAAACAATCTAGACCCTTTGAGCTTTATTATCATGTAAAGATTGTCGGGGTCCGACCCAGAGCGGATTTTTAATTAATTTTTGAAATAAATATATCTCGTCGGCGGTGACGCACTCCACACCAGCCTGTTGCTACTTGGGTTTTAATTTGACATTTTATTCATATTTACGATCAATGAATTTGGATATGAATTGTCGGATATGATGTGGGAGGCATCCGTGAACATTATGATGCGAAAAAAATCGGTCTAGACAATTTATTTATATTTTTAATTATTTTATGAAAATATGACGAATGGAAAAAAAGAGTGTTTCCGTGTGCTGTGCTGTCCGGGTGTTTTTTTGGCTCGGGTGATTGTGACTTGAATTCATTTCTTAGTGAATGAACTGCAGGAATGCGACTCTATTGACAGTATGTGCCTGAGACCTTTTTCAAACTTTGTAAAATAATGTATTTCGAATTAATTTATGATGTCGCAACCGATTAGGGTTGGGCTCAAATTCTTGGCCAGGCCCCAACTATGTGTGTCATTGAATTTATATGTGCTCTTTGATTACTCTTCTGTTTCGTTATCTCATAAAAGTTTTATATACATTTGAAGTGTTGGAAAATCAGCCGGGCCACTCAGGAGAGAGTTATTGATTCCAAATGCTGAACATTGTTTCATCGCCTGCTGTCTCTCTCTTTAGGTCTGTGAGGAGGAGAAGTGCGAGGAAGAAGTTTTTCCCCTGGCCATGAACTACTTAGACAGATTTTTAGCCGTGGTGCCCACCAAAAAGTGTAACCTGCAGCTGCTGGGAGCAGTGTGCATGTTTCTTGCATCCAAATTGAAAGAGACTCGTCCATTAACTGCAGAGAAGCTCTGCATCTACACAGATAACTCCATAAGACCACAAGAGCTGCTGGTAAGAGCTGCTTCCACACTATTCTCAACATTCACAGTGCCATCTCTGCAGATTCATGTCATAAAATATGCAAGGGCAAATGTGGCTTAATGCAATATTTTGTCATTTTCTTCAGCTGTGGAAACTCATGGGTTCATTGCATTGCCTTGGGCTATTCTCTTTTACTGAAACATGTTTATTTTTTATTATTGGCATCACACAGTTATAGTATATTCATTTCACACAAACTGTCATCTAGTCATCCACTTTGGAGTGCGCCGTCATCAGAGGTGCATGGAAAGGAAAGCCCCAGAGTGTATTGTCCCTGAAGGGCTCTGTCTTTACTGTAAAAGACCCTGTGGGCTTTACAGTATCAGGTCTGTGTAATGGTCTCCATTGCCATCTAGTGGCAGATATTTATACAGAGCAACGAGGTCAACTTGAACTCCAGCCAAAGTTTTGATTCTGTTCCTGTCAGAGAGAGAGAGAGGGAGAGAGGGAGAGAGAGAGAATCAAGTTTGCCTTTTACAGTAGCTTTCATCCAAAGATACCCATGGATGCATGTGGTGTTACAATATAAAACATCCCTCCTGTTTCGTCTTACTTCCTCCGGCATTTTCAGAGCATGAATGCAGTTTTTAGGCAAAGTAATGGACATGATTGATACAGCAGGGATAGTGTGTAATTATGATGTACTAACTGCAATGTTTGACATTTCTGAACAAATCTGCCATTCCTCTGCATCCTGTTTAGCCTGTTGATAAGGCCCGGTTGGCCTGATAATGCCAGCAGCCTTCACCAGCGCAGGCCAATTAATTAACTCAGTTTCACATCAGATAAGTATTTCCCCACTGCTCTGTGGCGCTACATAAACATTCCTCAGTAAACAACAGCCAATCCCACCCATGTTGTGAAAGAGGCCACATATTATGATTCAGACGTAGCTGATGGTTCTAGGCCTGCCTCCCTGTTGACTGGCGGCTCTGCTGATTGCTGCAGCGGATTCGTGTTCCTGCTGATCTGCTCCTTTTTTCCTTGTGCTTTTTCGCTTTCTGACATTTTTTTTCTGGAATGCATTTCTGCGCAAGAATCATCAGCATGCAGGCGGTTTGAAATGGCATATCTGCTGAACGTAACCCTGTGTGTGCATGTATAAGATGTCATTTGCTTGGTGGATGTAACTGAGTTTGAAATCTAGCTGGAAAAAGTGACAGGTTTGATTGCGCTCTCTTGAGTTAAAAAAAAAAAAAAAAAAGGCCGCTATGATCAGCTATGATAGTTTCAACTAGTAAATGGAAACTATATTAGAGCGGTGTGCTGTTTTTGGGCAGTGGCAGATTAGCCTGACGTAGACACTGCAGCACACAAGAAATGTGAGTCTGTCCTACCTTCATCTTCATTCTGAAGACAAAGCTCTCAGTTCTTGAACTGGTTTGCTGAGGCCTCTCCTCACTGCTTCTGTATATGGCAGTATTTTGGCTGACTTGCAGCTACAGGAAACAGAGATCAGCTGCTCAGGGCATGTGATCGTTTTTTTGTCCTCATCTTTAGTAACAATTTCTTGTAAAGGGAACCGCAAATGTTACAGAGAAGGTGTGACCGGAGAGCAGAAGGAAGTGGGTGCTTGCCTGCCAACCCTGTCAGCATAGAGTTTGTGTTGCAAGGTTGTCAGAGCTCACTCTGTAGGCTCATATCTGCTCCTCGCCGCTGATGGAGCAGGCTTGTGAGGACGTGGGGCAGCCATGTTGACAGAGAAGATGGGCCACTGCTGAGCATAAATGATCACCCACGATCAAATTGATATTAGCTGCTAATGAGCACTGATGGTATTTTTCCGTGGAGAGTGTCATCTGTTTTACTGATTTCAATCAAAGATGCTGATTAAATTTTTCCAAAACAAGGTCCTCCTTCAGAGAAAGGTCATTCTTTTCACTTTGCATGCAGATTTTTTGGTTACTTCCTCAAAACAGGAGAGATTAGCGGGCATGTGCAGAGCCTTCGATGAAAACCCTTTCCCCGTACGTATGTTCCCCCCCAGCATCAAAGAGATGAAGGAAGAGCTGCACGGCTGAAAAAAAAAA
>OMLB01016370.1:0-16131 GCA_900302555.1 Myripristis jacobus | reverse complement strand
CCCTCGAACCCAGGAAAAGAGCTCCTTCTTTTGTAAGAGCAGACTGAAGCTCTCGGCTCACGGAGGCATTACGAGGCTTTTGAGATCTGATTGTGCATTCCACTGTGATGGGATTGGTCCCGCATTTTGGGATTTCACAGCTCTAATGTGTGCAACACTGGTAAATCCTTTGCCCCACACCGAGTGTCTGGAGAGGAGTTGGGGTGATGAGGAGGGTGCGTCTTTTGAAGAAGCATCCAAGTGATAACTGTCTTGGAGTTCTCACGAGTTCTGTGCACATAAATAAAGCCAGAGTGAGTGTGTGATGATTACAGACGTCCCCCCTGTGGATTCAGCTCTTTCCACGACCGGTGGGAGGTCATTTTGAAAACACGCACGGCTTCATCATGATTAGACAGTACATCGAAATGTCACCGAGGCTCAGTAGCACATCTCCAACTGCCAGCGCTTGCGATTCAGTTCTTAAAACAATCTACAAATCTCATGACTTCAGCAGTGACTCCCTTGGAACGGACCTCCCAAGATAAACAAATTACACACTGGTGGTTCTCTCTCTCACAGACAAAAACAATTAATTTTGCAGGCATGCATGCACACACACGTCCAAGTCCACAGGCATAATTGTGCATCCAAACATACTAATGCAAATAAGCTGGAAAATGGGAGTCATCTTTTTTCCCAGGTACATACCGTTTCTGCCTGGGAGCGTGTTCTCAGGAGCTTATGGGAAGCTCTGTGATGATCCAGTAGCCTTGTCCTTATATGGCAGCCGGTGTCCTCCCGCTGTGTATTGCTTCAAGAGGGACAAACCACTGCAAAAAGCCTCAGAGCAGAGCAGGAACAGTGGACTTAAATTACATAACAGGCTTGGCAATGGATAAGTCTGCTCGCTGAGACGCTGGCTTGAACCTTGAACCGTGCAGGATTTGTCGGTGGAGGTGGCTGGAATGTCTGGTATGGCTCGTAGTGCCACCAGCATACAAAACAGAACAATCTTCTGTTTGTTAATGCAGAGAAGAACAAACAAGCCACCATTGTTGCCCCCAGTGAATTATTAAGCCGTGTGTGCAACCAATTCAAACAAAACGAGAAATAGACACTAATGAACATGTGTGACTATGAGTGTTGACAGTGTTAGGAAAGTGACCAGTGTAATCAAATATCAGAGTTTCATTGAACTGTACTTCTCTTGTGCTTTACAGTCAAGTGAAGCTTTTCCACTCGGCTTGGTATGTCTGAAGAGGCCCTTTGTGTCTCTGATTATCGGCTGATGAGTTTACTGAAATCGCCATGAGTCAGATGTTTTCAGACATCGAAGGGCCGGTTTTCATTATGTGTTTTTAGTCAAAATGTATTTTTTCCATACTTGCCAGTGCTTGGCAGAGTGATGATTGCACAGTGCACGGAACACTCTGTCCGGAGTCAAAATGCGATTTGCCATTTTACAATAAATGACGTCAAACGCCAATGACGTTGATTGTAAAGACACAGTTTTGCGTTTATTGCAAAATGCCGAGAGGTTTTATAGAAACACTCAGAGTTTAGTACCGGAGAGAAGAATGTGTGAAACAATGAATTGTTTTTTTTTCCTATGGAATTGCATAGCTTATCACACTTCGTCATCTGTGACTAGTAAGCTGTTATGAAAACACAGCCAAATAAAGTAATGCAGACTGCTGACTGTAGAGTACTCACTTTCTATAATTAATTACTGATTTGATTTGATTACTTACTTACTGTACCACCCGCTCACTGCCAATGGATGAGCAGTGGCAAACCACAGAAAAAAGGAAGTAGCTTACTGTTATAAACCAGTATACACTCAGGTATATTAACATTTTTATAGGCCTACATCAGATTCAGCCTGTTTTCCTGCGAGCATCAGCAGTCAAAACTGGTCGGCCATGTCTGAAAATTACCTTCTGCCATGAAATCTGCAGCAATATATGCATTGCTAGATGGTTACTAATCAAAATCTCATGCAATATAGATTCCGTAAGTAAAATACCTTTAATCAAAGGGCAATCTGATCAGAGATATTAGAGGTTAGAGTTATATAAGTTCTTGAATAATTATTAGGAATTTCAGAGGCTGAAAGACACATAGCAGAGTTTGCATAAGAACAGAGAGCAAATGCAAACCAAATGCTATAATGTCATATTATGCATGGAAGATAAGTAGGTTCCTGATCAGAGAGGTCAAAGTCTGAGGTCACTGTGGGTTGGCTGAAGAGGAGGATGAGGTTGTAAACTCTGGTTTTGACTTTTTGATCTGAGATGTCATACCAGGCCTGCAGCAAAAGCTCTGCTCTTGAATACGGAGCCTGTCGCTAAGTTGTTAGTGACAGGCGGCTCTCAGCGCTCCTGTTGCTGGGTGAGCTGCGTTCTGTCCTTGCCACAATTTAGAGCAGTCTGTCAGCACTGGACATGCAACATGAAATATTGCACACTCAACAGGCGATAATGCAGCCAAAGGTCAGTGTTAAGATTGGATATAGAAGATATGATTCTGGTTTTGTTCCCGGTCAGGATGTAGCGTTGCACAACAGCCAATCAGTGAAAACATGTTTCATCTTTTTATTGGATAAGTCACTCCTCTGGAATTTGCCGAAGGAAGCGCAAGTGTTTGATGAAAGGGAGAGCGCGGCCGGCCTTGTGTCGTTATTTTATTGATTACTGGAACTGCTTTTCTTCAAGTCCAGTAATTTACTCAAATCTTGGCATGGGCCATCATCAAAAGTTCATGCTTCCACAGCACCAGGGCTGGCAGGATTATTTTTTCTGGCACTGTTAAATAATAGTAACACATTATATTTGATGTGATTAGAGTAGGCAGATTGCAAAATTTTTAACTGTTTTAACAGTTAAACAAAGCTTGAGAAATGATCTTAATTGTATAATCATAAGCAAAACTTTTTTTTAAATACCTTGATGTAATAGTTGAACATCAGATTATAACATTTCACATTACACTCAGGCAATTTGAGTATTTGAACGAATTATTCATTTAATTTCATTTATTATGAAGGAATAGTGAATTAAACTTGTCAGATTCGGGTTTAGACTGAAAGTAATGCAATTTGTTGCTGAAAACAGGTTTAAGCAGCCAATCAATAATCTGTAATTGATTTAATTTGTCAAATTCAAATCAAAGGATCAACTATGTTCAGCGGCAAACATTTTATGTATAAGTAAAACATTTTGATTGATAATATAATGATGTTCTGCATCATGCATACTGTGCTCACAACACAGTAACAGCTACCAGCAGCCGTTAGTCACTTGGATTACTGTGTGGTCACAATAGTTTGGTTGGGTTAGCAGAGGTGAACACACAGGGGATTACACTGATTAAGGCCACTGAAATGTAACGTGAAGCTTTCAGTGTGAGAGCTGTCAGCCCTTTGTTGGACTGTGCCAAACTGAGTGCCCGTTGCAGATAGAGCTGCAACAAATGTTGGAGGCAACGTCGTTTCATGTAGAAGAAAGAGGCTTTATTTTCCTCTCCAGCTGTGGCTGTACTTGTTGGCAGAGGGTTTGGGTCTTGAGAGGAATCCTGGCCACAATCTGAAAAAGTCTCTCCAGCTGAAGGTTGAACCCTTAGCTATGATAAATGACCGAAAAGTGCTATAATTCACTTTTGAGTCTCCGGTGGTCCTCGGAGACTGGCTTACAATGCTCACCTAGAAACTTTACTGGCATCACCCTGTCACAAACAGACTTCACGTGGAAGTCACCTCAGATCGATGTTCAGGAACAACAACAGGGAAAAAAAAAAGTTAATGACATGTTGAAATCCCCAGAAATGACGCTTGTTCTATTTTCCAGAGGTGAAAAACTTGCAGGTTGTGATTTATGAACCAGCGGGGTGTCCAGTGTGAGCCCTGAAGTCCACACAGAGAGTCAGACGGGTGATTCAAAGCTCAGAGATGGGCCTCGTTATAAAACTGACATGATATATGCCGTATTAAAGCTGTCGTGTTTAGAATATAGAAAGCTGGATTAAAACAAGTGGACTGTGTTTATGTGAAGTCTCCTCTCTGGGCTCATAGCTGTGGTTAGCCACAACATTCCTGCCACAGATACCGTTTTAGTCATACCTGCTCATATGCACAAGCCACAGGAGCAGGCAGACAGAAAGGAACACACAAATAATAATTCCATTTGTCCAGATGACTATACCATTCAGCCACTCGAAAAAAAGAAAAAAAAAGGTGCAAAGTTGAGTAAAGACATTGCCATGTATGGTATTTCACCCGCTGCATTTTTATATTTCAGCGATGGAGCGTCTGAGAACCAAATGAAGCCCCGTGTGCCAGTGAGACATGCAAATATTTTAAACAGTAGGAATGATTCACGTACTGATTTATCACAACGATGACTGGACTGCGAGATCTGTTGTTTCAGATGGAGCTTTGTGTACACAATAGATTTATGGAAATGGAAGATTTTTATAAGTTATAATTACAGCTCCTCGGTGGGAGCGTTAGGGGAAACTAAATCCCAGTAGTGTGATACGCCTTAACTTTAAAGATGGTGCGGTTTTTAATGCCTGGTGTGTGGCATGCTTATAAATGTCAGAGAGGATACGCTATCCCGAGGCCAACATGCTATTTCAGGCAAATAAAGCATATTTTCATCCTATAAAATCATATAGAAACATTCCTCCTCTCCCTCTCTGATTTGAAATGAAGTAGATAAGGAGAACTGATTGTGTATATCCAGTTTGAGATGCATTATTTCTCTAGGTGAGATGCAATATCAATCTTGCCTGAGATTTGTCCCTTTGGGTGGCAGTATGCACCTTCACAGCCTCAAGTTATTCCCCCTTTCGTCTCACCTATCCGGCTCTCTTCTTAGAAACTCACATTTGGTCTGAACGTCATGCAAATGAGGTAATGATCAAATATTTTTGACCAGTGTCTCTGTTTAAAAAATCTGGAAAACCTATTGTAGTCTGTTGCATTTTGGTGAATGAATAGCTCAAAGTTCAGTTTCTGTTCCTTTTGAGGATCATGTCCTGCTACTGAAAAGACTGTTGTCAAAAAAAAAAAAAAGGTATTACTGACTCTCCTTTTGGCTTTGACAGGTGAAAAACTCATGCGGAGTGTTGAGTAACATACCTTGGAGGCATTTTTTTGTTTCTGTAACACTACACTTTTATTTTATGCGCAAAAAATATTTTCCTGGGCAATAATTGTGGCAGGTTGCAAATTTTAAATTCAATAAAAACCTTTTCATTTAATCTTTTAGGTATGTTCAGTGTCACATAAAGGCAAACTCCTGGGGCAGGGTGGATTATTTAAACTTCAGTCATGGCACGGTGACCGAGTGTTGTTTTTAAATCTACTCCCTGCATGATTAATGTGGATATTCAAATAAAATACACTCCTTTTCACTGACAGACACTGTTGTTCTTGTGTCGCTAGGCAATATGAAGAGAGTGGTCCATTCATTATGAGGCTAATAACTTAGACGGGCCTGGTTTGTTTGAATTTGTTCTGATGATTCACTCGTGACAGTTTTGAATTCTGGGAAAAGATCTTCTATTGAAGTACGCTGAAATATTAGTAGGTAATAACACTTTAATGTAAACACCAAAAATGTCACTCCACGTTACTAAATTGATGTTTTGATCACTTACCGGACGCCAGATTGATGTAAGTAAATGGTGATTAGACGTTTTATCTATTGGAAAACAGATGATGTTTGATGTTTTAATTGAAATCCCAGAATTAGAGAATCTGTACATGATTGGTGGAAAAAAAAAATCATGTCTATTAAAATTGAAGGATTACTGTAGTGCGCTCATTAGCAGAAAACTTAACTGAGCCTCCTCAAAGAAAAGAAGTCTTCACCATTTCAAAACATGGAAATACCGTCTGAGCCACTTTTTTGCCGCCGTTCCAATCACTACACAATCAATAACACTTTTCATGACTGTCCTCCACTAAAAACACCCAAAATATACAGAGAGTCTAATTCTTATGTAACGCGCTCCAGCAGACATCTCATTAGAGCCTCTCCGTGGCCACCCATAATGGCTCGTCCCTGTCGAGAAGTAAGCAGTGCGCCAAGGGCATTTACATGATAAAATGGGGCCCAATTTCGCGGTGAAGAGCCTCTTGAGCCATGGAAAATCTCCCCGTTACAGACGACACTCAAGCTCCAGCGGTTATTTGCCTCACATTAGCTTCCCCCTGTTATATTTGTTTACGATACAGCCTCCTTGATAAAGAGCAAATAAGCGATGATCCTCCAGCGAGAAGGCCAAGCCACAGACCTCTTCACACACTCCAACACTGATTCCACCAGCAAAACATTCACTGCTCCCCGCTGCCTTTATTTCATTGCAAACTACTGTGTGTGTCTGGTTCAAAGGACGAAGTGCAGCCTCTGATCCAGCCTCACCTGTTATATCCATACAGAATCGATGAGCTGGCTCTAAAAACTGCTTCCTTTATCCTCTGGTGATTATATGATTTTGATTTTGATTTGTTATGTTTATGTATAGCGTTTTCATGACCATTTGAATGTTATGAGGATACTAATGTCACAAATTCTAATATTTCTTGAGGATAAACGAAGAACAAGACAGCATGTCGTGCTCCATGAACGATGCTCTGCCCCACTGCGCCAATTAGTGAAAACTGATTGGTCCAGAGGGGCAATCAGGGGCCAGAAAACTGATGTCAACTTGTTGTTTTTTTTGTAAGTAATGGAAGACGAGACATGAGTCTGTGAGCTGCGCCTTTTGAAAGGCAGTTTCTCGGTTCGTAGCCTGCTTGTTTTGAAGTGTATTTTCTTTATTTCCCAATATCACGTGTGGAGAGACAGTGAACCATAGTCTCCAATGATTTTGTTGTGGGAGACAACTGGTGTGGTGTCTTTTGTCAAGGTCTTATTTATATAGGAACCACAAAATGGAAAAACATCAGGCCCAGAATTAGCCTGAATGAGGTTGAGGGGTGATTTCCCGCAAACTCACAAACAGCCACGATGAAATAGTCTCTAAGCCTCAGACATGACGTGCTGGAGACAACCTGGCCATTGAGAAAGGCTTCAAATTTACATTAATGAGCCCCTTAGACCTGACCACAGAGGTTTCACTGGGTGCTCATGAAGACATGATCTAACCCTGCAACTTTCTCATACCCGTCGGATTACAGCCTTAGTCCTCATTGCACAGCCTGCAGATCACTTTGTAATATCATCCAAGACGGCATTGTCGTGATGTTAATCGTCATAAAGGCTCGGAGACATTTGAGAGTGAGGCAGTTGTCACATTCACCGCGTTCCTTTGGCCTGCCTCGGGCCGGAAATATTAACATCACGGTGTGGCTGAAAGCATGTCAGAATCATTAATGATCGGACACCCGGCATTTGTTGCATGGATATCTCTTTCTGTGGCTCGAGTCTCAAGAGCTAGATCAACACAAAGGCACCGGAGCTATCAGTGCACTAAGTGATTCAGCAGAAGGAAATTGGTTGTCTAGAGAGGTGGTTGCAGGGAAGGTATGCTCGCAAGTTTTCCATGATCATCATCTTCAAATCACAATACAGTAAATATCCTTCAATTTTGAGAAACCAAAACCGAGGTAAAACGCTCTGCCGCTCTGCCAGATGCAGCAGCCTCTAAGTGGAGCAAGGTGCTCAGACACACAGAAATACCTGAGGTGGTGTGTGCTGGTGGCACCACTAGGGGGATCTGCAGCCAGCGTGTGTGGAAGCTCAATCTATATGGGCGCCTAGGGAGCAATACTTGACATTTTGATTCCATACTGCCACCCTTGCATTGTGTGCACTTATTTGAAGACACATGCCCTCCATGTGTGTGTACATGTCCACAGTCATCGCACAGGTTCAGGTATGGCTCACTGAAGCTCTGTGTTGGTGATGGTGGAAAATAGATGGAATACACCTGACTTTACATGCATGTTTATTGTCTCTGCTGTTTCTATGTTCACAGTGGTGACAGAAACACCACTGCTCAGTATCACCTGCATGAAAAACAGGTTGAAAGCAGCTAAAAAATATATTTATATATTTAATGCATTTCTTTATATGTAAATCCCAACAAACCTTTGGTTGTTGGTACTTTGTAGTCATGACAGCTGACATATGAATTGCTTTTTGTGGGGCTATGATCCCAGGAAGACCACAGTGGGACAACATGGGAGACTGCAACATAAAAGAAGTGCTTCTTGTTCTTTTTCTTTTCTTTTTTTTTCACTCAGAAATCATGTTGAAAAACCCCACACGGGCAACACAGCTGCAGAAAATAGCCCGACACAAGAGGCTTCGCTTGCGGTCCGAAGCCTTAAGTGTTAAGCCCACCTCAGATAACTTTCCAGAGCTTTTTTACAGCTCTGTTGTGTAGACTGTTGGCTGTACGGTAGGTGCAGTTGGATTCTCTATTACTGTAGAGGTATAGGAGCCATCAGCTTTTCCATGTGTGGACATTCCAGGCAACATCTGCTTTCAATATATCCACATGTCCAGCTGTTTCAAACCTATACCAGTCTTTTCCAATCATTCCAATGAAGCTATAAATATGCACGGATGACATTTCCAGTGTTTGGATTGTACAAATGCATGCACCATTGTAATGCTGTCATTTTTAACATTGTAACACTTGCTCCTCTAAATAGTGCCTGAAATACGGAATTACTTAAATTGTTCCTGTAATTAACACGCAAGCACGGGCTCTTCTCTGGTGGAATATGGAGCAAAATCATAAGCTTGAAGTATATAGTGGAATATGTGGTCAAATGATTAAGAAGCACTGAATGCTGTTAAATTCATTAAGTATTTTATTCTTTTTCCATAATGCATCTGACCTGGTTTTACCACTATTTGGTTGTAGCTGCTTACTTTTTTGTGAGGGTCTTTTGTTATTTTTTTCTGTCGTATTTTTTCATTGATATCACTGCAATCACTATATCAAAACAGTCCAATCCAGATTTATTGTTGATGATGAGATGATGTGCATAACATATTAGTAATTTTAATGCTTCTGAAACTTTCTTACCTCACACACAGCAGAGCTTTTAATTGGCAGTTTGACTGAATTAATGCATTTGGTGCTGAACGTCTGCCCAGCATGTTCACATTCTGATATACTGAAGTCATTTTGCAGGCTGTGAAATATGAATGTACAGCAGAGCGTCAAGGAAACGGATCCAGAGGATTATCATGCATTTGTTGGAGATATTACACCCCCCTGTAGAAGGAAGAGAGTATCTATCATTTCAAATGCATGACCCCGGCGGAGGTCTCGAGCAGAGAAAAGTGCACGTTTTAAATCAAACACTGCAAAAGGAGTTGTGCCATTACTTTTCTAGCCACAGTCGTGCGATGGACATCACGTTGCTGCAATGTGTTATTTCTTCCCTTGTCAATTTCCACATGTGTGCTACAACTGCAGTGGGACCACTGACTTGTGAGGAAATTAGCACTGCATTGTGAAGGAAATACACCACACATGGCGTGCCCTCCCCACTGATTTTACACATGCAATCTGCATCAGACATCAGCAGCTACTGCCTGGCTTCTGGCCCGGGTCAAACTGATGGAGACGAGACAACGGTGGAGAATACTGATGTGGTATTGCTTGATGGTTTTTCAGGAAGAGCACGTGTTTCAGGGGAGTCCTGTGGGACGGCAGGGGGATTTTATTCCTGCCCTGAAGCTGCTGCACTTCTCTAGACCCCCAACAAATTTATCCTTAGACTTGCAAAGACATTTCACAGTGGCTTTGACTGCAGAATCACTTTATGATCAGTTTCCTAGAGGACAACATTCTTCCGGAAAGCTTACAAATACGATACACATATGGCAGTTAACAACTTGCCAGTTTAAAGTGTTAAAGAGGTTTTAACACGGTGGATCACCACGCCAGGGTCTTGTTTCAGTCTCTCATCAGCAGCCTGCTGGCAGGACCCTTGAGGGGCATCGCTATTGATGGCTCTCAGAGTGAGTTTGCCGGCTGCTGCTGAGGATAAACACCATAATTATTAATGCCATTTTCAGACCACCCAGTCCATGACCAAGCCCTGGCAGTTCACTCAGAGCACTCAATACAGTCAGTCATAAAATTAAGACACACTAAAATTGTGACCGTGTTAAAATCGTATTGAATATGCAAATCTCTCCTGCTAATTGTGGTGTAGTGCCAGTCACATCTTTTCTAATCACTGCATGCATTATCTTTCTCATTAGTCCCATGCATTGCATTGCTCTATTACCCAACAGGAAGCACACATTTCCCGCTGGTTTGCTTTGTGCAATGTGTGCTTTACGCTGTCCATCATGACATTTATCTTCGCAAAGGCTGCCACAGAACTATGCCCCCGTTATCAACCCAAAATAGCCCTTTGCCATCATCTTGAGAGTTCATGTGGTGATAGGATCTGGACTCGACTGACCTCACTACTCATCTGGACTATAGAACTGTGTCAAGCTGCCCTGGAGGGGAGTCAGTCTGCCTGGAAAGGCCCTTTCTTGGGGTGTTGCACAGGGACCGCAGCCAGTTGCTCCTCTCAGTTCTCAGTCCATGTTTTCCGAGGCAGTCCAAGGCTTTTCCCATGTTTGTCAATCCATGAATGCATTATATTTGTTACTTCCAAAGAAAAAAAGCATCTACTGAACAAATAGCTGTATTTAACTAACTTTCTCTCACCTGCCTTTGTTTATATCAGTGTTTTTAAGACAATAAAAGCTGCTTTAAATCTCAGTCCATGATCTTGTGCTCTGATTTACAGTCGTAGACAAGCTTGGCAGGTATGCTGTACATCCAACTGCTAAAGTCAATAGTTCCTTGATCTGCTTCCAGCGCAGCCTCCCGATGCTAAACTGTTTCACAGATGAGGGAGCACAATGCCGCTCCTCAGCAGATAAATTTGCCCCCTGGAGCAGTGTCAGCATATTTTAGCTGACAGCTGATGCACACGGGTCAAGTTCTCGTGTGTTCAGACCTTCACCTTCAATCAGAGAGGTCAGTCCCCTCAGAGGACCCCTCAGGCCACAAGCATGCTGCAACGTTGACTGGTCAGCGCAGATGCTTCGCAGCCACGTTGTGGAATTTTTCTTTCCACCAGCGGCCTTGATTTGTTAGCTGAGTGGATTTCTAATCAGCGCATAATGCTGAGCACGCTTGATTGTCAGAAACTACATCAATTAAGTGTACTGCTCTTCTGTCTAAGTAATTTAAACAAAATGAAGTTAATTACAGATAAACTGCTGTGGACAACTTCATGTTTTGTACTGCATGTTTTTGATTCCATGGATTGCTGCTACATGTAAAAAGATGTACTATTTATTTACTATTATGTATCACCCCCCCACTCCCCACAGTGCCCAGGTAAGTAATGGCTCCAACTGATAGCTCCAGGTATCTAAGCCAGGACAGTCTTATGTAACAATGTGGGATTATGTTTTTTTTTTCTTCTTCACAAAAAAAGACAATGCTATAAATCCTGTCAGCAGAGTAATTGATTTCCCTTTATGTTATCAAAGGTTCAGCAGACTTCTATGCCATACTGCTGTGCTTTTGTTTTGTCATGAAAAATGACTGCGTGTGGTTAAATCTATTCTATGTACCATGACCGAAATATTCACTAAATCACATACACAGTAAATCATATTATTTCAAGACAACCACCTGTCAATCCAGCAGCAAATCCCGCAGCAGCTGGCTCAAGTCTTCCTACTTTCATAATGCTATTTTTTTAAGTGCCTGCAGCTTCACCTCACATTAAAGATGAGAACTCGGTTTCTGTTCATATCTTCACTGTTCCTTTCATCAAGACAATATGCACAATAACAAAAAGTGCCAGTTTGCTTGTATTCTGTTGATGAGTTTGAGGTCTGTGTTCTGCATATTTCAGATAAGAGTCAGAAAGTAAATAGATAGCATTAACTTGATCTTTGCACTACAGCGTGCAAGCACCTGTGCAGAGTGGACAGGAGTGGCAGCTCCAGTACTGGAGATGTATGCCAGGGCCATTTTAGGTCTGTTGCAAAGTTTTCAGCTCTGTGAAAGATATATTCCCAGCAAACAGACACCAATCGCTATTGTTCATCTTTTATTTCCTGCACCGCATTAATACAGAGATTTGTGACCGTTTCTTCCCTCAATTTGTCCTTGCTGTTGCGAATGGCATCTAGGCAAGAGCCAGATCAACTGCCTTTCATTGTTGTCATCCCAATGTCTGGAATGTCCAGAGAAAAAAAATCCTGCTTTGGAAAAGTCAAGCTCTTATTTAGATTCAGGTCTAGAGCCAGTGAAAATTGCATCCCATATTTCCACAATTGCATAAAAATATCACTCGTTACCCTGAATAGACCACAATCCCTCAATGGGCTTAAAACAATATTATGATGGAAACTGAGCAATACTTGATGTTTCTAAATGTGAAACTTTGAAGCTATGAATTTAAGGGCAACGTTTTCCATCCATGCTCGCAGAGTCAAAGCTCTTGAAACAATTCTGAGAGGCAACAATACGGCACAAAGTCTTTGTGCTTATGTATCATGGATTTCAAAACTCTCTTGCCATAGCTGTTGTGTTAACCCTACTTTCTTTTGGCAGATAGATAGCTCAGTTTATTTGCCAAAGTGGACCTACTCAAACAAGCAGGTCTCATCTACTACGCAATAAGCAAATTCAAACACATCTGCTAGACGTGTTTCTGGGTGTTGAAAGAAACCTGGGTAGAAACACAAGTCAGAGCAAGCAAAAGGAGCAGTTATTGTCTGTGAGGTCGCACCAACAGATGTTAAAGTGATTCATGAGCTCGATCAGGGATGTGAATGACATTTATTTGTCTGCTGTGACTGATCTGCAGTGTGATACCGCACGAGGCCCTCTGACCGTCGGGATGGCTGGCATTCCTATTCGTCTCTCAGATCTGGGATCTGTCAAATATACTCTGTGTACACACACGTTGCTGTGCACATGCACATGCAAACATGTGTACGTCTGTAGCAGAGCAGGCAGGAGGGCAAAGGGATCCTCCGACCCTGGGCCCACTGCAATAGAGGGCCTACTTTTTTGTTTTTACTGTGACTACAAGTGATATTACTTATGAAATGATAAAAGCCCAAATGATAACATGAACAGTTGTAGGCTGTAGGTCACTTGCATAGGCCTGTCCTCACTTTCTCTCTTTGCAGGGGTCCCCTGATTTTCAAAGGGGAAGGGCACGACTTCTGCCCTTGCAGGCATTTGCTGACTGGTTGCAGGAAAAGGCCTTAATTCTGAACATGCTATATGTAAATATTTATTGTCTTTTTGCCCATTTTTTCATGAATGTATTTCAGTACATTTGTATATGTTTACATCTTAATGCACCCTCAGAGCTGAGGACCAACCAAGCACTTACCTGTCTAATCACCAATGATATGCAGCGCACATATCCAAACTTGAGCAACTTACAGGATCAATAAAACCATACAAATCAGCAGTGCCAAGGCCGGGAGGGCTTCAAGCTACTTGAAACATATTTACGAGTTAGCATGCGTGCATATTCCAAGTCTCAGCACTGAGAGGGATATTGAGTGAAATAAGGAAAAGGTTGCTGGGAGATTGTCCAATAAGAAGTCAAGAAAGATGAATCTGTAAAGATAACAAACAATCTTGTATATAGCCTGGTTCACCTATTACTGTTCTCTTAATGAATTAAAAAGGACAAATGCTTGCTTGCCCTTGGTTTATGGATTAGCCTAACGTTACCAACACTACTGCTACAGCATCTGTACATCTTTTAACATACCTGTTATTGCTCTAGCTCCCATGTGCAGCACACCGAAATACGTGGGAAACTGTGTTAACCAGTGCCATGTGAAAGACCAACTGCTGAGTACTGTATGTCAGCGCTTGTGTGTGTGTGTGTGTGTGTGTGTGTGAGAGAGAGAGAGAGAGAGAGAGCATTCACTAATGTATATATGAATATATTAGGCATATGTATGAAATGAATATAAGGGCTCACACGTGGGACCCCTGCTCTGTACCCGGTGTACCTACACACACTGTTTTACCATACTCCCTAAAGAGGACAAAACGGAGTGCAAAGGTAAGGGGGTCCTCAGGGTTCAGTTCGGGGGCCCATCTTAATCTTTGTTAACGTGTTTCCACTATGACACATTATCTGCAAACATAACATAAAATAATCATTGTTACACTGATGATACACTGTTATATCTGCCTGTAAAACCTGGTGGCTTTAGCAGTGTAGCTACTCTCAAAAATTGGTCTGCAGTCAGTACACAGTGAATTTTCTACAACTAAATAAAACCAAAATCACAAATCACAAATAGTCCTTTTCAGCCTGCCTGTGCTACTACAATACCAGTACAAAGCCAGCAACAAAATACTTTTTTTTATGGTAATATGAGTTTAAGAGAGTTGTTCAAGCTTATTTCTTGCAAATAGATGCAAATTCCAGTTTTAGTCATTTGGAGAAAGCAGTCCATGCTTCTGTCTATTTCCACATAAACCACCAGACAACTGCAATTCTCTCTATTCCTGCCACAGCCTCTCCTCTCCAACTATGTGTAATGCAGCAGCAAGGATTGTTATTGGACCAAAAATACAAGCTCACATCACCTTGATTTAACTTCATGCTGACCACCTGGGTTGATAGTTGATCACATTTAAAGCGTGGATGGCCTCACACCAAGCATTATCACAGAGCTTTTAACTCCATATAGGACTGGAGCCTGAGATCCTAAGGCAGGCATCTACTGCTCTAAGATCTTCGTTACTGTAAAAACAAGGAGATCAAGCCGCCTGAGGAGAGCAGACTGGCCAAATCTGAATAATCTTTCAAATCAATCCCTAAAACAAAGTTTTATAGACTTGCTTTCATGTGATGACCTTGTTATTGTTATTTGTTTTGACCTCCTTTTTATGCCTCTACATTGTCTTTATAATATATTCATATTTTAATTAATTTTCTATTGTTGTTGTCTAATGTGTTTTTCATTCTTAAAGCCCTTTGTGACTGTTTTTTTTTTTTTTTTAAAAGTGTCATATGAAAAAGTATCATGCAAAGATTAAGATTACTCTAAAGTTAGCCATAAGTGCAAAATACCAAAGAAGTGAACATTTTAAGCAGTTGTAGATGAGGACTCAGTGTTTGATTTAAAGACTAGCAGTGTTTTTTATTGGGCTTTAGACAAGGTATTGAATGTTTTGCTCGGTGCTCAGTGGGATGTGTTTCTACCTCACCTCAAGCCTCTTTGGTGGGCCAAACTGGGGGATCTCACGTTATCTACATCCATCTGCCAGGAGACACCCACTCAAGCAGACTGTCTGTCAAACGTGTGTGTTCTACAAGACCGCTCGCGAGAGACTGCAAGCCACATAGCCAACGAACAAAGAAACAAGAGAGATAAATGTCTGTGTAACTCAAACTCCCTTTTGAAATCACTGGGATGGGGTTTCTCGGGACCGACTCCGTGAGCCGCGCTACAAAGGAGGTGTTGGCGCCAAGCCTGTTAGAATGCACAGCGTCTCGCTTTAACAACACCTGCTGAAATAACTCAGTGCACTCGAAGGTGTGTGAGAGAAATGAACTGCAAATTAGCCTGCACGGTGAGTCCTGCTGCAGCGAAGCCTGTTTTTAGGCCCCTCATCTACATTTTCCTCACACTGCAAAAACTCAAAATCTTACGAAGATTATTTCTCTTATTTCAAGTCAAAAATGTCTTATTTCTAGTCAAAATATCTCATTACCCTTAAAATAAGCCATGATTACCTCAGAAGTAACTTGTTTTTAGAGAATTTTCACTTGTTTCAAGTGAAAATTTGCTTCTTGGCAAAATTTGTTTCTTGTTTCAAGCTAATTTTCACTTATTTCAAGTGAATTTTCACTTTTTCCACTGGCAAATTTTGCCAATGAAACAAGCAAATTTTCACTTGAAAGTTCACCTCAGTTACCTCTGAGGTGATCATGTCTAATTTTAAGTGTAATGAGATATTTTGACCAGAAATAAGAGAAATAATCTTGGTAAGATTTTGCGTTTTTGCAGTGCATAGAAAAAAGACTGCTGTTTTGATAATAATATATATTTCGATTTTTTTTATTATTGCTACTATCAGCAGTTGTAGTAGTTGTGGTAGGAGTAG
>OMLB01016363.1:25227-46033 GCA_900302555.1 Myripristis jacobus | reverse complement strand
TTAGCGATGCAAACACTGCTTGTGTCTTTACAAGCCTACATTGCAAGCCAGAGGCGAAAAACGCAATTATTGTCGGCGACCCGTCGTATTCGTGGTCGGAACGAATATATAATAAAACGGCTGCTTCCCATCCTTAAATGTGATTGGCTGAGCCGCGTTCCGTGCCGTTGTAAAATCAGTGTAACCCACGGCTTCTCGGGGCTTACTGCTTAACTATACGTTTATAGCCATAGACATATGTTTTTATGTTTATAGCGTTCGCTGCTCCCGTTGGGTCTGTAACCCCGCCCACCAATGACGTGGTGGGTCGCGTCATCGGTTCTTTCTCTGGCTCCTGTTTAGCCCCAGCTCGGAGCTGGTGCTTGCCTAGCACCACTTTGGAACCAGTTTGGCCCGTGCCTGGGCGGTGGAAAACCAAAAAACCGGTGCTAAGTCAGGCACCGGCTCCGAACCAGCCCTGGAACCGCTTCGGTGGAAAAGGGGCAATAGAGGACTGACCAAGGCAGTATCATCTGCATACTTCATGAAATACCTATGTGGAAAAGTACTAGTGCAAAAATTTGTGTATAAGATAAATAAAAGAGGAGATAAAACACATCCCTGAGGGGAGCCAGTAAAAGTGGTCATTTTATCAGAAAGTGATGCTCCTACTCTGACCTGCTGGATTCTACCACTGAGAAAGTCAACAATCCGGGCAATAAGACCAGCTTCAAGAGAAATTTCAGAAGATAAAACATTTGCTAAAATTCAAGGCTTAATGGTATTAAAAGCGGATGAAAAATCCGCAAATAAAATCTTGGCATGAGCCTTTGGCTTTTCAAGGTGACTGTGGAGGAGATGTAAGAAAGTGGCAATGGCATCCTCCACCCCTCTGGATTCTTGGAATGCAAATTGCAAGGGATCTAAGAGGTGCTGTGTTTAGATAAGATGTTTTACTCACTAATCAATCAGTGAGTTCATTAGTGAGTATCATCCGATGGTTCCCAAAATTTACAACTCTGCATGTCAGTGAAGAAATGTGGGATGAAGAGGGATGGACTGTTTAGAAATGATATCTTGATACATTCCTAAATTTGTAATCCATGCTTTGGTTTCTTGATTCTGTTATAGTGATAGTAATAGTGAAAGGAGCCTATAGCTCGGAAAAAGGGGAGATATGCTTGGTGGAAATCTGCACTCTCCTGGATCTCCTCTAGTTTTGTGTGTGTGTGTCTGTCTGGTTTTAGTTCTATTCTTAACAGTGGTTTTACATTAGCCTATGGTTAAAAGAATCAGCACTGTTACCATGCATAACATATTGCACCTATATGGACCCACTAAACCCTGTTGTATTAAAGTTGTTTTATAGTTCCTTTGTTAAATAACTTTATTTAAATAGCACCTATCAAAAGCAGAGATGTCACAAAGGTCTTCACAAAGGAAATTAAGCATAAACATACATATAGACATAAAACACAGTAATAATGAAATAAACAGTACAGGATTGATTTTAAGATTCTTTTATTTGTTTTTAAGTCTCTGAATGTGCTGGCCCCGGAATACCTTCCATCCATCCATCTTCTGCCGCTTATCCGGGGCCGGGTCGCAGGGGCAGCAGTCTAAGCAGAGACACCCAGACTTACCTCTCCCCAGACACTTCCGCCAGCTCCTCAGGGGGAACACCAAGGCGTTCCCAGGCCAGCCGAGAGACATAGTCCCTCCAGTGTGTCCTTGGTCTTCCCCGGGGCCTCCTCCCGGTGGGGCATGCCCGGAACACCTCCCCAGAGAGATGTCCAGGGGGCATCCGAAACAGATGCCCGAGCCACCTCAACTGGTTCCTCTCGATGCGGAGGAGCAGCAGCTCTACTCCAAGCTCCTCCCGAGTGACCGAGCTCCTCACCCTATCTCTAAGGGAGCGCCCGGCCACCCTGCGAAGGAAACTCATTTCGGCCGCTTGCCCCTGTTAGGGTTTCCCGTGGCAAACAGGTCCTGGGTGATGGACCAGACTAAGAGCAGTTCAAAAACCCCTTATGAAGAGAACAAGAAAGACAGTGACGTTGCCCGGTATGGCGGAGCCGGGGCCCCACCCTGGAGCCAGGCCTGGGGTTGGGGCCGCCCACCAGGCGAGCGCCTAGTGGCCCTTGCCCACGGGGTCCAGCCGGGCCCAGCCTGAACTGGTGACATGGGTCTAACCCTCTGTGGGTTCACCACCCGCAAGGGTAGCCGTAAGGGGTCGGTGCTATGTGGATCGGGCGGCAGTCGAAGGCAGGGGCCTCGGCGACCCGATCCCCGGACACAATGGCTGGCGATGGGGACATGGAATGTGATGAGCCCATCAACTCCCAATCCTGGCCCAGCTCTTCCCCCAAAGAAACGTAGACTAGCATTCAAAAGACATGACCAGGACACCAAGTATGATGCTGATTCATGCGCATCAACTGAGATCACTGATGACAGTGCAGGTAAGTTGAGAAGTTGTCTGTGCTATGTACTAATGCTAATTAGACTCAACTGTAATTGTGTGCTCGCTTCAGAAGCACACTTGCCCCTCTAACTTCTTTATTTTTCAACTACTTCTTCTTTTTTTTAATATCATTTTAATAGCCAGATAGCTCATTTGCTCCTTTTTGTTTGCCATCTTTTTTGCCTGATGAGCTCTGTTTCCTTACCTTTGAACTCCAGGTTCACCATTTAGAGATTTGAAAGTGTATGTGAAGTTGTTGCTTGTGGCATTCATTCATCTGTAACTGCAATAAATTGTCATAATCATAAAAAAAAACAATGTAAAGATGCTTATCAATATGTCTGTCAGGAGCACTTCAGCATCAGATCTCTGACATTGCCTTCTGTGTAAACCCCATTACTGATTCAGGATATCTGTTTTTGATGCATTATCATTCCTGCTGCACCTGAAGTGTCCCAGTTAGTCTAAAATCCACTAAGACCTCATTCATTTGCCTTGTCCAGGATGAATGGTTTAGTCCACAGGGCATTGGCATTATAAGAGTCCTCCACTGGCTTTTGAATAGGGGGGAGATGAGACAGGGTGCAGAGGCAGTCTCATATATGTACACGCTATCAGTCTTCCTCATCTGCAGCAATGTGAATACTGTAGCAGAAAAGGGAAGGCTGAGGAGTGAAGATGCTATCACATTACAGAAGATATGGGAGTATATTCAAACTGTGCTCTGCAATGCCACACACACACACACACACAAACACATACACACACACACACAGTTCCACTTAGTATGAGAGGGCTAACGTCAAGCTACAATGCTTCCACATAGGCTTTCTTTGAGCCTTTGTAAAGGGACAAAGTGATGGCACTGGGGATGCTGTGTATCTGACAGGTCTGTCTGCCGGCTAAAGCAAAGGCTGGCCATGGCATTGACTTCGATAGCATTGTGGTCTGTGAGTGGGTGAGGGTAGAGCATTGGTTATTGAGGTGAAAAAAGTTACTAATGAAATGGAAAGTTAAGGGTGACTTTTTTTAAAGGGAAAAAAACTAATATATGTAAATATTTATTTAAAGGATTTTTATTATCATTGTTGGGTGCAGAAAAAAAAATCATGAATCTCTGATAGTCTGAAGTCCTTTCCATGCAGAGAAGCCTACCGGTTGATATCTCCAGAGTCAGTCAGTTTTGCTGGGGATTAAATGCTACTTTCACATGTAAGAGTGATCCAATCAGAACACACCTCAACAAACAGTGGTAGAAGTAACTGTTAGCTCATTAGAAGCCAACAGCAGCCAATTTTGTGCTGTTCCCGGATATAAATCCACCATTTTACTGGTGATTATTCTACAAATCTGCCATTGTATCTAATATAACTCATATTTTACAAGGTCTCATAAGCATGCTATTCAGTTATTTATTTATTTTTTTATAACTAACATCTTGAAACTGGCTTAGATGATTATTTGCTCTAAACAAATAAGGTTGTCATCGTTTAAACCATCATATGAATAATTGAGAATATGGTGCACTAAACTAGCACTCTGGATACATAAGTATGACTGGCAAAGTTCATAAGCTGACCTACTGTGTTGCACTTGCCCCAGTTCACCGGAACTTTTCTAATATGCTCTCCAGGGTGGAGTTTTTTTTAAAATACAGTTTTCCTTTTGTCAGCTGGATGGTAAAAATTTACACAATATAAAGGCCTGATTTTTGTTTTGTTTTGTTTTGTTTTAAACAACCTATTATAGATAGATACTGTTGTAACATATTTGTACCACTTGTAAAGTGATGGTGCATGAGGTCTGAAAGTAAGCACTGTCCTCTAAAATGTCAAGCTCTAGGCCTATAATTATAAAAAATGTTTCAAAGACACAGGCACTGAAGAACCAGATACAGACCATGTTCAGCCGGAAATTAGAGAGTCCCTAAAGAGAAATAACTGTTACAGAAGCTTTTCCTGTCATGATAGGCTCTTTACAGCCGAGCAAGCTGCTCTGTAACAAGACCTGTTCCTTAACAAGATTTGTGTTAGACTCTAACATAAAACTTGTGTTCATACTATCAACACAGTGTGCTCAAAGTAACACAATATGTGTGGTCTTTATGTAGACACATGCATAACAGTTAAGAATGTTTATTTTTAACTCAGTATGGTGCACTTTCATTCTGAGATGTGCACAGCTCAGACTTTGAAGTTAATTTTGTCCAGGCTTTATCTAGGGAGCTGATTTAAAGCTTGTGGCTACAGCTGTCCATCTTACAGGTTAAATATGGCGATGGTGCTGATTCCACTTTTTTTAAAATTTTATTCTAACTATTGTCACCCTTTGATAGTTTAGAAATTGGTTAGATTAGATAGTTAAGAAAAAATGATAAGGTTCATTCCCTGGGAAGCAAGTGTACACACAGCAAATTGCTTGGCAGTCTATCCATTACATTTAGGGTAATGGCATTATAATCAATGCATGAAGGGAAAGTCATGAGCTCACCAAAACTGACAGGGTTCATCCTCTGAGGAGCATAATGTGCTTGACATCTTTTATGTCACTCCATCCAACAGAATGGAAGATATAGTGAAAAGAAGAGAGATGTGTATACCACCACTAAGATTGTGGAGGCAACCTTTCTCTCTCTCTATGGTGATTTAATTTACAGACTTGCGGCAACATCCACTCATATCTCTAAATGCTGTCTACCATTCAGCCCCTAGATTTAGAACTTGAGACATCCATAGCCCTCAACCACTGTATTCTTTATCAAAAAGTGGGGTGGCCTTAATCATTTAGTTTTATTTATTTATAAAGGGCTTCTCCAAAAAGTGCTCTCATATTTAAAGGCAGTTGTTGGCTGGAGAGTTGGAACACTTAACACCCGCTCACAGGACTGGCCTGTGCCACAGGCCCCTGACATTACTTAACACTGATCTGGGAAAGACTGCTTTCAGGTTTTTTGCACCACACATTTGGAATGAACTGCAGAGTAACTTTGAAGCTTGAGACTCTGGTTCTAATGGGTCAATTCAGAAATCGACTCAGAACTCTGATTAACTTAAGCTGTGCCTATTTTTGACTTATTTTTGTGTTATATTACTTTTATCTTTTATGATTTTTTATTAATATGATTTTTTATTCTTATTGTGTTACTATTATGGTGTCATTGTAATTATCACAACTGATATTGTACATTTTAGATTGTTTGTTTTATTGATGCAATGAGCTCAGGTCATTCTTGAAAATGAGATCTTAATCTCGATGGGACATACCTGATTAAATAAAGGTTATAATAATATAATAGTAGGCCATATAAGGAGAGCCGATGCTTCCCAGGAACGGGAGGAATAACCAGGAACACAAGATCACTGGTGCACATGGCCATGAAGCAGCCCATATTTACAGAGGCAAAAAAGCAGAGTCACTTTCTGTCAAGATATGTTGCCTTGGAATAAAGTGCTAATGGACAGACAGACAGACATGGGGCAAACATTGGCTCTCTCCCACAGCGCAGAACCTGCTATCCCTCCTCAAACACACCCAGCATCACTTCATTACATCCCAGTTCTGATCAATAATTCAGCTGATCTTGATGGCATGTTTATCTCTGGTGTTTGGGTTATAAAGGACTCTGAATCTCTCTGGAGTTTTGCCTCACTATTTCCTGAGATTGCCGAAGACAGCTGTTGACATTTATGGGATTCTCACAAGAGACCTCCAGAATATGGTTATGAACATGTCTGCAAAGTGTTGGGACGCAATTGTTTTAGGCTATGTCGGATGTAGTGTGTGGATTATGACATTTGTGATTTAGTATGACATTTCTTCGTTGTTGTTTTTTCACTCTGTTCCTTTTGAAAAATGTGACACCTAAGGTCACACAGTGGTTGCTTGCAAAAAATATACAACAAATGAATGTCCTCTTAAGGAAACCAGGCAACTGGTAAATTTTGAATCGATAGATAGATAGATAGATAGATAGATAGATAGATGGTGGAATTAAACTGTATGCGGGCTTGCTTGGGAAACAGAAGAGGGGCATCTAGACTACATCCATCTTCAGCATTCGCCATCCCAAAGTCTTTTAATTACCAGTCACACAATCTGCTTTGTCTTCCAAAAGGGATGGCCTCTAATTGTGGGCCAAATTAAAAAGCCTAATGAAACAGCACTGTGCCCCATTCATCACCGATAACAAATGGAAAGTGGCCACAGAGAGGGAAAGAGAGTGCAAGGTATTGAAAATATTCTGTGTACCATTCTTTGGCTTAAGTGGCAGTCACGACTTGTCAGTGATTTCTGCTCAGATTCTAGTGGTTATTTCTCTTTAAAGAGGACTGGAAGCATTAAAGAGGCAATGACTGGGAAAATCAGCCTGGCACAGCTGACTATACAGTCATGATAATGAATTCTGCTGTGGAGATACTTGATAATTGAACAGTTTTGGCACAATCTGGGTCTTCCTCTTCACACAGTTGGAGAGAAAAGTATAAGGCACACAGCTGCCTCTTGGGGTACAAACAGAAAAACAGCGCCTGACAAGTGTGTATGTGTGTTGCAGTGAAGACAGATTTGACAGGCCGTGTGACCTGCCAGTGGTGGACAGATAAGTGTGTTTGAGCGTCCAGGAGAAAGTGGTTTAAGAGGCTCCTGGATGACAGAGGCCTCCCAAATGAGATTAGACTTTATTGTGAGTGTGAGGACCTGGCTATAATTCAGTTTGAAGAGAACATCAGGCCTGCATCACCCAGGGAAAGTTCACACTTGGCAATCTGGACCAATAAGGGAGGGGCGAGGCGGTAGGAAGGGCAAAAAGGAAGAAAAGAAAAATAAGGACAATAAGCAGCAGAGCTCCTTCCACCTCCCCTGACTGGAGGGATTCAGCGGCAGACCCTCGCATGTGTGAAACCCCTTAGCAATAGCAGCTGCTGGGATGACCTGTTGGGAGTGTTCTGATTAATGAAATACTTTGAAATATTGTGCTCTGTCCATATGCAACGGGACAAATACACAGGTTTGCACATTCTAAGTGAGTGCTGTCTCAGAGTAACTGAGGAAATCCAAAGATAATTTTTATATGGAGAAAAGATTTGTCATTACAACATTGCAACATTTCAGGAACTGCCTTCAAATTTACCAGCCTGACAGGACAGCACACTCAACACAAGGTGCTAACCACCAGCCCAAAATCACACTGTCAAATGCAAGAAGCCTGCACACTTCTCTTCATACAAAATAAATTGTCAATCAATTTCCATAATGCACCCTGCCCTCATCAGGGTGTCACAACAAATAAGATTAATCAAAAAGTTAACAGACACACAGGTCACAACTGGTGACGTCACATATTCGGCTCCTGTGATTCATACTTTCTTCATCTAAGGTCGATGATACACCATAAAGCAAAGATATGATAAATCATTTGACCAATAGAGAGTGCCAGTATTTTGACCCATATGCTGCATCTTATCGAAAGATGCTATGAAAAGCATGGGGTGTTGGGATGAACTGATACATCTTAATGATTCAGATTTTTCTCAAAGTCAATGATATGATATAAAGCAAAGATATGCCATATAATTTGATTCAAAAATAAATAAATAAATAAATGTTTATTGACCTCTAAAAGTGTGCTAAATATAGGCACTTGCTCTAATGCTGATGCTGAGAACTGAATATAATATGTAATTTTTAAAAAAAGAAGCCGCTTTTTATAACATCTCAAAAAAATGTTTAGCATAGTTACCACATAAAAACACTCATAAAAAAGTATTTATCTCTTCATTTATTTATTCATTCATTCATTCATTCACTGGCATTGATTTATCATATGTTGACAGAATTATTTAATAATTGACTTTATATGAAAAAGCATGAATCATAGGAGCTGAATATGTGATGTCACCAATTATGGACCAGTGTGTCTATTTGACTTTTTGATTATTTTTGTGACACCTTGATGAAGGCACAATGCTTTAACATGTTGGTGGGTGATGGAAATGAATAATTATATAGAGAAGTCTGCAGTCTTCTTATATACAGGCAGCACAGAACATGGCCCTCTAATCATTCTTATCATTCCTACTGGCTGAGGTGTCTGCAGCACCATGTCAAATGAAATGTTATGCAACAGGTAGGGTATAAACTAATGTTCCTGTCTGCTAACTGCAGTTTCTATGCATCCCTCTCCTGCCTGAGAACAAATTCAACATACACACAGTCATACAGTAAGATGACTCTTTTATATTACCCCTCAAATACAGCAATATCACTTGTAAATCCATCATCATTACAAAGTCATCATTATATTCACATTGGATGGACATGTAACAGAAAATCAAAGAAGCATAAAGATAGATAAGTCATATTACACATTTAGGAATTCTATACAGTATATCTAATCTGGATGTTTTACACGACAAAATTACATATTTTTACATATTCTATTAACAAACTTTTGCTGGTATTCAAATAAAATCTGTATTGCACATGAGCTCTGGACATGCAGAGCTGGACTGTAGTGTGAAGTGCAGATTTCTTCATTTGTCTAGTGTTTCTCCAGTTGTTGTGAGTGGGGTCGCATCACTCAATTCCTTTGTCTTTCAGCAGCTTCCTCACAGTCTTCAGGTAGTCTGGGTCTGGGTAGCTCTCACTGAATGAACACAGAATACACAGTTAACACAGTGTGATTCAAAGTTTTTCTATTAGGAAAAACTGCATGAGGCAAACAATATCAGTGTGTAGCATGTATAATTATATTAAATATACAGATTATAGTATAACACCACATTTTAGTCCCCCTGTTACAATGTCTGCAGCAGAGTCTACAGTCCTTCGACATAAGAACTTGATCCCTCACATCTTGCTGCCGCCGTCTGGCTGTGTTTTGAGGGGGATGTCGGTTGTGGCGATGGTGTCTTCTCCGTGCTGGTCGGTGGCCACAGTGAACAGGAGCTGCTGCGTGAAGGCCTTGTCCAGCAGCCGGAGAACCCTCCTGCCCTCGCGGTTGTCGGGCAGGTAGGCCCACATTCTCAGCCCAGCAAAAGGCTGACCAGGGTGGGGATGTTTCTCCTGCAAGAAGAGGCATTAAACTTCAGTCAGCCCTCATGTCAGTTGAAATACTTGTGTCTGTGTACCAACCCGGTCTCTGTGCAACAATAACATGGATTTTTACACTTTGAAATTACATGCAGTGCTTATACAAAAGCCCAATTTTGCATTAGCTCATTAGTGCTAATGCTAACGTCAGCAACCAAAAGGGTCAGGAGAAGGCTATGGTTAGAGTTCTCTTGCTGACATTAGAAACAAGCACTGGTCAGGGTTGAAGGGGAAATCGAACTTGGGATGCCTACGGGAAAATCTGTTTGTTTGACACATCCGCTAACCCATCTAACTTGGGCTTTCTGGGTCTTTCTGGTGCATGCTGTCACTGCACTTTGGATTGGTGTATATCACTGCATGTAAAACTGGACTTCTGCATATGCTCTGCACGTAATTTCAAAGTGTAAAAGCTTATTTGTATGCAGATTGAAGAGACTGGGCTGCTGGACACATAACACGAAGCCAGTTAGTTTGAGCAACTCCATGTCAGTCGTAGAATTTTAGGACAAAAAACAATCATGCTGTCGCTGCATCACCATGATGTTATGAAGCCTAGTGAACAGGACAGGTGACAAAGTAACAGGTGACAAGTCATTTTCAATGGAAACTGGGATCATGAAGCTACAAAGCTACAAAGCAAAGCAAAGCACCGGCTGCACACTCGTATACACTGAGGATTCATTCATCAGACGCCCATGATGACAATTACATCAACTGACTTAGCTTACTTAGCAGAGGTCTCCACTAAATCTGTTGTTCCTACATATGGAGAACATTCCATTTGTGGTTGGACTCTTGGACGCTGCAGGGGTAATGCATGCCCTCCACAACTACCACTCTCTTTACATAGGTCAAAGGGCACCAGCAGCATTTTTGATCCAGTTTTTTAGAAACGTGTCTCAGAACAAAACCAGAGCCATTTTGCTGAGCATTGCTACGTCCACTGGGTGAGGACAACGTGCAGGAGCTGGACAGGAGCCACACCACCTCGTCTCCTGGTCTGTTCTTTGTGTCCACAGATAGTCTCTATGTCCGCAATGGCCTGCATCTCTGATATGTGATACCTATTTCGTGCAGTTCAGATTATCCTCACATCACACAGGCTAATCCAGGAATGATTCTGCTTTTGAAACATATACGATCTCCAGTTCTGTTAGATGGTGTCCGAAGCCCGAATGGATTTTCATGTTGGAATCCTCCCTCTGAAAGCATCGGCTAAGAAAGGATTGTGTGTCCACTTTTCCTCTATTCCATATCTCAAAGACTATGAGGCAATGTTTTGTTTGCTCTGGTTTACATAATCCCACATTTACACCACCAGATTCTCAATATTTGTTTTCTGTAGCATAATGCTGGCTGAGGGTATCGCTGAGCAACTGTTGCTGCTGCATCATCCACCTGTGTGAGTTCCTTGTCAAAATATTCAGGTTCAAATAAATAAGGTTGGGGAAAGACCTATTGTTCCTCTTCTCTGTCAGAAATCACATTTCCTTCTCCTTGGCTTCAAAATCAGGTAAGTAAGCCGTTAGTATTTCAAGTGTGTTTGTGCATAGCCATTCCTGTGTTGACACTTTGTACATCAGTGTATGGGGAAAGGGTGCATATTAATGAGGAGCAGAGTGTGAACCCACAGCATAGGTGAATACTAGTGCTAGTGTAAGCATTGTCTTTTGGCATCATTTGGCATGTTTTGCCTTCACAGGTATTTCGACTGAGATGACTGACAAAAATTCTTTTAAATGACCAGATCTCCAGTATAATTAACAGCCACAAGAAAGGGGCTGAAGCAACAGAGTAGTTAGAGTAAATGAAACACATCCTCTTGTAACTATAAAATTGTCATGCAATATTGAATAATTCTATTACAAATTCCAAAATACAAAACAAAATCTTAATCCAGCTGTTAAATTAGATCTTTAGAATAACGAGCCTTGTTTCAACAACACATCACCAGCAGTAGTAGCAGTAGTTTTGTAAGGGTAGAGCCATTCATCATCATCATCATCATCATCACTATTAATAAGTAGCATTAATTGGTAATAGTATTAAGCAGTAGTCATAGTAGTAGTAGTGGTAATATATTTTGTAATAATACTGTATACAGACTTTTACTTAAGTCTGAATTTGATTTGATGTGATGAGGCAGAGCACTATCAGAAGTGAAAGCAGCAACAGTGGTTGGTGTTTCGTGTTCAGTGTAAAACAAATGGTCCAAAAATCTGTAAAATGATAAGTGGTTTCCGCTTTCGCAAAAATCCCCATCAAACTCTTCTAACGTCAGTGCTTTCTAAATGATTTGCATGACATTCTTTGCATTTTGCAGAGTGCCCCGCTGACCCGACTAACCAGATTTTCTACTTTATCCTGGGAAAAGAATGCTGCCACGCTCCGCAGAGGAACTGCTCTGCTGCTGGCTCTCTCTGTGTCAGCAGTATTGACACATACTGGGTTTAATTTCAGGACGCTGTCATACCTGCCTTGTTTAATACAATTGAACCAAACTCTTGTGCATGTACGCTCTCGGTACAGTTCATTTGGGCAGGTGTGAAACCAGCAATTACCCTCAGGGTTGGACCAACACAACCAGACCAAACCAGCGTGTGTTTTGGGCTGAAGCAGTTTCCGTAGCTCAGGTGTGCTTTATAGACTCATACCTGATAAGTGAGAGAGGCAGCTCAGTGGTGTTGGCAGCTGGCAGTGAGCAACATGGGAACCAAATGAATCAAGGGTTCATATGGAGCAGCAAGTAAATCCATTGCCTTCTTAGTATTAGTTCTTAGTTAACAGAAAAATAGAGTCTGCACAACAGATGATATGCTAAATATTGATGGGAACGTATCACGTCTATTTTTCGCTGATGCTGGATATTTTATTGGCTGAATAAGAGAGAGGGGAAAAAATACGTCCTGGAAGTAAACACTTCTTTTGTCCGCCTTTCAAACTAACGGTATCTGTCTGGCCCTGACCAATCAGCTGACAGCCCCCACATGGCTTTTGTTGATACATTTAGGTTCGTTCGAGTTTTGGTGCCAAGTGAAATCAAAGCAAATCAAATGAACAGTGCAATAAAGTACCAACAATTCCCCTGATTCCAACCACAGCTAACGGCCTACACGTGTCAAAATGGGATAATTTTCAAAGTCGTGTGTTCCTGCAAGTTTCTCCTGCTGCTTCAGATCAGTCAATGTGACATAACTTCTTTGTTTACAGGCTGCTCACATCTGTGAGGTGTGACGAGGAGGAGGAACCCATTTATTCTGGGCTCAAGAGGTGGCACCCAAACTGATTCAGTGAAGCCTGTTGGTTAGACACTCATATGCATGTCCTGTGAAGATTAGGTGTGTGTGTGTCTGTGTGTATGTGTATGTGTATGTGTGTATTCATTGTTTTGTTTAATTGTTAATTTTGTTTGTTTTATTACCCTTAAAAACCAAATTCTTATTCGCCATGACGGTCTGGCCATGTTGGCACAGGCACCTTTTCATTAAAGAGAAAATCATTTTGGGAAAACTGATCTTGTGGGCCTTGACTAATAAAACCTTCTCACAGCAGCCATCTGCTAAAGACCTGAGTTTACCTGCTATTGCACATCAAAAAGGCTGCTGTGAAAAAAGTATATTTCTGCAAGAAAGAAAGAAGCCTTGAGGAGGTAAAGGTTGTGAAACCCTGCTTTAGGTGCCATAAATCATTGGCTGGCAGAATTGTAATATTTTTAGAGACTGTATTCTCTATATTTCAGATATTTGATAGCGTCACTGTCAGGTGAAAAAGTGGTATCTCCAATTTTGGCGATATTCATGTTTTAGCTTAATTTGAGCATTTACCTGCTTCTCTATGGGTTCAGAGAGTTCTACATGGAAGACAACGTTTTGGTTGGACAGCAGTGATATACTGAATGATGAACTGTACAATATGGTTGGAGTGTCAAGCTTACCGTCTGTATGCCGTCCGGGAAGATGTAGTTGACCTGAAGGGTGTTGTCATCAGGGAAGCCCGGCAGGTCCCTGTGGAGGATCACCCAGGTCATCTGGCCCTCTGGCTGGGAGCCATTAAACATTTGGTACTTTCCATTCACTCCGTCACCCGCTGCACAGAAAAAACAGTCCAGGATGAGCCACAGCACAGATACTCACAAAATGCATAGGAGACAAAGAGGGAAAGAGAAAGTAGAGCAGGCACACGTGGATGGGAGGAGGACCTTGTTCTGCTAGCGATGGAGGTCCGTCTCCATTCAGATACTGGTTACAGTGGAACTTGTCCTTGCTCTGCCCTGAGCCCATTTTGATGAACAGCTGGCAAGAAAAACACAAAGTGGGCAAGTAAATCTACAGCCTGGGTTGACTGAATCGTAGCCCCAAACCTGATCATTCCCCAGAAAACATGGACTCTAACAAGGACTGTAGAACCCCAAAATACCATATTTCCCCTCAAATTTTACCTTGAGAAACTTCAAAGTTAGAAAAAAAAATTCTATCCACATTGTACGACAATATCTTTGTATCTGCTCTTACGTCATGAAATATTCAAACTGAAGATGTCAATGTTTTATGGCTGCACCATTATATCAAATAGAAATGTCTAGAGCATAATTTTTTACACATTTCCCTGTTGTTCAGCAGCATATTTGGTATCTTTGTAAACTGTGGGATCTCCACTAGAATTTACAGTAAAATGTTGTGGGTTTGAAAAAAAACTTGGCAGCACAGCAGTGATAAATAAGAGATAAGAGAGATTACCATATATTACTAATAAGAGGTTACCATAAGACAAAAACATGTGGAAAAGGTTTCATTCCAATATGAGGTTTCAAAAGCTGTTTGAAAACAGAAGTCATCCAATCTTAAACTGCTGACATGAAATTAAAAAAAAAGAAAAAAAGAAAAGAAACACATGGAAGTAGCTTGTTTCAAGACTTTTAGTTACAAAACCTTATCCTTTTGGGAGGAAAAAAAATCTCTGTTTTCCAGCTGCTGACTTTGTATCTCATATGAAATAGTACAATTTTGCAGTAGTTTTGAGCTGATGAAATCAACTTTCCAATACATGACTATGAAATGACATACGTTTGGCTGACACCATCCAAGCAAAGCATTTGTTAGCGTCATTCTGATCATTACATGTACATAGAAGCTGATTTTTAAGAAAAAGTTCCTACAGTGTGCTGCTGTCCTGGTCATCAGTACCTGTTCAAATCCCACCTTAACAGATTATCTTCCTTTCCTTCCTCTTGGTGCTCTGCTGTGTGGGGCACAGACATTAGTTCTGCTCCTGGTTGACGACAGAGAGAGACAGAGCGAGACAGAGAGACACAGAGAGAGACAGAGAGAGGGAAATGGGTGTGTCAAGTTGCTGGGTTTTGGTTCACCTCTGAGAAATCTGTCTGACTGGTGTGGCAGCTCTACACACACTATGGTGTGCGTGTGCGTGTGTGTGTGAGTGTGTGCACGCATGCAGAGAGGTGTGCAAGTGAGAGACAGAAACAGAAAGACAATAAGAAAGAGAACACACACGCACACACTTATTATTGGGCTTGTTTTTATTGCTGTCTTTGAATAGGTGACTGACAGGGATGGGCAGAAACACACACACAAGTGCTGGTGTTTCCTGAAGTTCTTATCAACATAGTATGGCAACAACATTTCCTGCACAGCATTTTAACCCCCGACTTCATATTTTACCTTGAATTTCCCTTTAAGTAACTTCAAAGTTAGGGGGAAGAGTGTGCAGGAAGTGTTTTTTACTCCATTGTGCTGTGGTATGTTGTATTCCTTATTTCTTCATTTAAAGGACTAATGTATCCCAGAGTTTCTCTGGCACTGAATAGGTAAGAGAGGGGTGGTCTGGTTGTGGTGGGGGTGTGGCTCACTGTTAAAGAACTTCATTATCCTGGGTTTCAGTAGAGAGTTTCACTGTCCCAACATCTAAACACTGTTTCAGAAGCTTACCCACCCTGGGAGTAGTAACATTTTCACAATTGCAATGAAGCCATCAGATTTTTTTAAATTATTATTTATAAATCTAAAACAGAAAATATAAAATACTGACCATTTCATTCAAATATATTGCTATCAGTATCCATGTTCAAAAAGCCATATTGGTCAAACCAAAGCCTACAGATGCCCCTTTTCCACCAAAAAGAACCTGGTGCTGGTTCGGTGCTGGTGCTAGAGCCGGTGCTTAACTGGTTCCAACAAAGAACCGGTTTGCTTTTCCATCGGCCAAGAGCCAAGCGGAGCCAAGTCAGCCACGTCATTATGTCAGCGGAAAACGTGATCACATGGGTATGGGTGTGCGAGACGCTCGCTCGGAATCACAATAACCAACATGGACGACAAATGGACAACCCATCGTAGTGATGCAAATACTGCTCGTGTCTTTACAAGCCTACATTGCGATCCAGAGGCAAAAAACGCAATTATTGCTGGCTACCCGTCGTATTCGTGGTCAGAATGAACGACAACTATGTTTTGCTATACGTTTAGTGTTCACTGTTCCCGTTTGGGTCTGTAACCCCGCCCACCAATGAGGTGGTGGGTCGCGTCATAGGTTCTTTCTCTGGCCCCTGTTTAGCCCCTGCTCGTGGTTGGTGCTTGCCCAGAACTGATTTGGAGCCAGTTTGACCAGTGCTTGGGCGGTGGAAAAACAAAGAACCAGTGCTAAGTCAGGCACTGGCTCTGAATCAGCCCTGGAACCCCTTTGGTGGAAAAGGGGTAAGAGAGAGAGAAAGCCTGTCAAAGGAAAATAAAGTGCAGTGCAGTATTTTGGCCACTGGGTGCAATGTTGAGCACTTAATAAACATAGCAGAATATATGATGGCCATTGGGGTTAAATGCTATAAAATGATCACTACGTTTGACTCCAAATATTAAATAAATGTTTAAATAAATAATAAAAACGCAGTTATTACAATTGAGTGAGATGATTTCCAGGAAAAGTTCCATTGACCGATGTTCATTTGACTCTGTTTAGCTCAGTTTTATTGCTCTACGTCGCCCCCTGAAGATGGCCTTACATATTCTTGTAGGTGGAATATTTCTGCTAAACCCTTGGGAGAATACAGTTTTGTTTTTGGGGTTTTTTTTTGCCAAAAATTACAGTTCCTCTTACAAAATGATCGCTGGCAGGAAAGTAAAACTTACTCTGACAAATAAATGTCACTTCTAGGTTACTAGCTCCATCTGAACGTCTTGGTCCATCTCTGTGTGTGAAAACTGCTCTTCGATGATGACATGGATGGACCAATGAGATGCGCACACAGTGTGCAGGCAGTGCTCATGGGAGTAGCAGTATCATAGTATCACATGGTTTAATTAGTGCAGGTGTCTTAAGTAAACTACAGTGATTTAAAAAAAAAAAAGGAAAACGCCAACACTGCTATATTCTACCTGCATTTGGCGGGTGCCCGGGTGTTAATGTCAAGCCTTGATTGTATATCTGTTTTCCTGTCTCTGTGTCCCAAGCTGTCTGATCTCTGTGACATTTTGGTGTGTGGTGAAGACACAGCCAGTGCACGGTGATAAATGCTGCCAGAAGATCTTCCACAGCCCTATTCAGTCTCACTCCTTCATTTTTCTGATATATAGGATATTTGTTAGTGGGTGACCATTTCGGCTGGGCTATCTCCCTCTCCTCTTTCTTCCTCTACACACACACACACACACATACACACACACAGAGCGTTGATTCAAAATAATGTTTAAAACCCTCCATCAATTGTGCTCCTGCCCTCAGAATAACTGTCTTATAGGCCTCTTAAATCATGGCTGAAATACATTTGGTTTTAGGAATAGCCAAGATATGGATCGCCTCAAAACCTTTTTACATAACAGCTACAGCACGATACACACACACATCCACACGTACACACACTCAACACACACAGGCACATATACGCGCAAACACAAAGGCACACACCATCATAGCAGTGATGATCTCATTAACATTTGGAATAAACTGAATGGAGTGCCATGCTAAGACTAATCAATAAAAGAGCGGAGAGGGAAAAGAGCAAGAAAAGGGAATGAGAGTGAGAGAGCGAGTGAAAGGACGAAAATAAAAAAAAAGAATGAATTATGGATCCTAATCAGAGGTAGGTCTCTTTCTATTTCTGTCTGATTCCATTTGATTTACATGAATCAAATGATGATGGAGTTTGAATTTGAAAAGTTCTCTTGAGGCTTTTTTTAAGATTGAGAAAAGCTTCCTCTTAGCATCTCTGATCACTCTTAACTCCACTGCTGGTCTCATTCAGAGTCTTGTAATCCTCTGCCACGACACAAGGCTTGAGTTCACCTGGTCACAAATTGCCTTCACAATTACACCACACATTGATATTCATTAATTTATGTATTTATTTATTAGCTGCCAGATCATTTCAAGAATACAAAGGTCAGATAGACATGATTCTGGTAACGCACCAACAAACCTAGCAGCCACAAAGAAAATCATCAGCATTTGCCTGAAGGCTGGTGTTAATTCCAGTCCTTACAACTACAGGTGTTGTTAGCTCGGCTGACACCAGACTTAGAGACTTTCTCCAGAGTGTGGAGAGGCTCTTTTGATGTTGTCGGATCACAGAAAATGAGGAGCTGTGGCCTAAAACTTAAAGCAAAATTGAACTTTGGTAGAGTGGCGGCTATTAGGTTGTTGTCCTTGGCTCAAGGTTACCATGACGATGTTTCCTGCACTGCTACCTGCCAGATCTGCTATCCAATTCAAATAGGAAAATAACAAGAAAACATTTCCACAAAAAATAAGTAGTGGGATTTGTTTTTTACATTGTCATCCTCTGCTTTGGTTTTAATCTATAATGTGCTGAAAGTGTTATTTTGTGAGCTGTTTTGCAGTGAATGGAGAGATAAAAATACAGTGTTGTTGACTAGCAGCCCAGTGGCACACAAAGCAGCTAATGATGATATTTCACCACCATGTGGACTCATATCACATCCACATGAATACACAACCCAACACTCTACCAAGTTCAGTTTGGCTTTGAGGTGCCTGACACTGGTTGGCTATCACCAATTTGAAACCAACAAAGCGCAGTCTATGTATGAATGTGTGTGTTTCTCCATGAGTTGTGGTCACATGTTGTAGTGAGTATTAGCATTTACAAACATGACAGACAAGACCTCACTTTGCAGCTTGACATCTAATCTGGATCTAACTAGTGGTAACACTTACACTTCTCTCTTACCAGGAAACTCCTTAGCTAGTACCTAACAAATGCCCACTTAGCTGTTTAAATTACCGCTGTCTGCAGTGGATGGTTGTTGATCGTGTGGCAGGTTGAGGGGCAATGCAAATTAATTTGACTGGCAGGTGAATGGCAAATTCAAACATGAGAACCAATCAAAAACAACACAGAAATGTTCAAATGAATGGAGGTTATCTAAACCAATAGGAAGAGCTCCTGGAATGCCACTAACTGACCTTTCAGAAATAAAATAGTGGCCCCTCCTTGTGGTGACAACTGGATTCCACTGTTATCACACCAAACAGTCAGTGAACATTATCAGTCGTAATCCCCCCACGGGTTTGGGTCAGTAGGTTCCTACTGCATCTTTTAGTGGGTCACAAGCTGTTAGCATCTATTCGTATCGTCATTCTGTCTAAACCAAATGGGATCCTGGAGCCTGACGTACCATGACATGGCATAAAAAAACGATGATGTCAGTCACAGAAGGAGGTGGTTGGGTGTGAGTGATGGACCAGTCACAGACCCTCACTCCGGAAGCCTGAGATCATGTCCTGACTGAAGCAATACAAGTCTTTAGTTAAAGTTTTTAGCTACATAACATTACCTAACTAATGTTAGCAAATGCTGCATTTACTTTCCTAACCATAGCCATCCCCTTAACCATGATGACAAACCCTTTCCTAACCTTAACCAAGACCCTTTCCTAACCTTAACCAAGTAGGTTATGAAAGTTAAGACAACAAAAGTGGCAAGTGATTAAGAGTGACTGATAAAACAAATAGATGATAACATCCCTCTGATCCTGTGGACATTACAACTGATAACAGCCATTCAATGATGTGGTAACATTTGAAGCAAGTGGGCTGTTTTAGTTTCATTTAGATACAGTTTTTCTCAATAATTCCTTTCATTAGTCTAACCAGCATGGAGCACAATACTGTATGTTTCAGTGACAGAGGTTCACAGTGCAAATGTATTGTTTATTTTTATTTTTATTTTTTACTTGTGTTGTGATCTACACTTCCCTCAGTAAGATGACCTTCTCAATAAGAGGATTCCACTTGGTTTTTAGACACATTTTAATAAAAAGGCATAAATTATTGTCTCTGCTGTATTAGACACTGAGACAGCAGATTAATGATGGGTACAACACCAGGACTGTCTACAGAGACGGGCAATCATACAGTATGTCATCCAAGCCCAGGAACTACAGGTTTTCAAGGGACTTGTTTGTATTTTGACATAAGATTGTAGGAATTATGCGCTCGCATGTGTGTGTGTATGTCTATGCATGTACATGCATTCGTTAGGTCCCCCTACTCCTGAATGCAATGAGTCCCCAAGTGATAAACCCTCATTCCTAAGCAACCAACACTCTTAGATTTTGCTCAGTTGTGTGTGTGTGTGTGTGTGTGTGTGTGTGTGTGTGTGTGTGTGTGTGTGTTTAGAAGGTACTGAATAGGAATTGTATAATAAGACTGAGGTTAGATAGGAGTATGGTTTTGGGTCCATCTTACCTTCTTCTGTTGCTACTAGTGTTTACAGTAGCCTGAGGTTGCAGTCAGTATCAAAGAGGTTGACATTGCCTTACACGAGGACAATCCACTGGTATTTTAGTTGCATTCAAAGAATTGAAATTGATGAAATTAGTTAACGAGGCAGAAAGGAGAGAAAGAAGGAAAAGATTGGGGGAAAAAAATCGGAAATAGTCTTTGTGGAAAAAGAAACTTCTCAGTTTCCTGCAGTTGAGGCTCTTTGCATTTACAATTATCCCCAATATCTTTAAAATTGAGTCCTTCGGCGAGTGGAACAAGAAAACAAAATTTAATCAGATCCTCTCTCAACAAGGGAGTCGGGGTTGAAGTCAGGGTTACCTTCACCTGATGAGATTAGGGCTGTGGGGTTTTCTCTCCCTGCAAGAGAATAAGCTGACTATCATGGCGAGCGGCACAATTAGCTGGTGAGTGGCTGTCAGGTATTACTGGCATCTGCTGTGAGAAATTAGTCTAAACTGCCAAATAAATAGACCGGGGCCCTGCCGCTTCCACACCAGACTCATTGTCTCCTCCTCG
>OMLB01016362.1:51850-70946 GCA_900302555.1 Myripristis jacobus | reverse complement strand
TAGGCCTAATAGACATGATGAATACAGTCCCTATATTGCAAGTTTGCAAGTGTTGTTTACATCAGCATATACAATATGTTGCCCCATGCTTTTGGCAAGATGGAGGAGCAGGTGATTTAAACAAAACCAGGTCCAGGACCAGGTCAGCGTGTTATTAAGTTGGCAGGAAGCCTTCTGTCTGCGTTTGAATTAATGGAAAAAAATTAATGATCACATTAATTTTGATGCCACTATAATAATATTATTATGGCATTAGTACCAACAATTTCTTTATCTTCAGTTGGCATTGGTCTCGTGTCCTCTCATATCCTGTCTCTCTCATCCTCTCCGAAAATACCTGGGACGTGTCAGCGGTTTTTTCCAGTTGACCTTTTATAACGTCGTTGGACCATATCTCAATTAAAAAACTTGTTCTTTTCTTCCCATGTTCGACCGAGTCCAAACTTTTTAAAGCATGTTTTCACGCTAGAAATTAACCAAATCATAGTTCGGTTTGATGAAAAAATGAAAAAAATGCATCCATTACATCAGTGTTATGTGGTACAATTTGTATGTCTGTTCACATTTCAGGTGATAAAGCAAGGTCTGTCGGCTAGTTCTCTGCTGGACAGGGGAGTCCAGTTGATGGGAGACTCAAACAGGTAGTTAATGCTACACCTTAAACCCATCTCCTCCTTTGACTTTTGTAATAACAGTGTACTTGTACCTGCATGTGATTACAGCAGCAACCTGTGCTGGTTTTCATTATTGAAGAGTGATTTATGATGGCTGATTGTGTCTTTCACCCTGCTCAGCACACCGTACACCCCTCTGGATAAGAAGGCCATGGAGAACACAGATGAGGACACAACAACAGAGGACTGGACCCTGGAGCAGCCCTTGGCCCAGACTAGGACCACAGCCATCGTGGAGGTGAAGGGGGCCATCAATGTCGTGCTCACCCCCCTGGTAGCTGAATCTCTGGACAGGTAGCACCCATCCTGAATTTTGATGTTGTCCTTAACTTGAACTTGCATCCTGGTTGGTCTGGTACTCTCTGTTTGTCTTGGCTGCTTTCCACATCTCCACTGAAAAAGAGATTCGTGACCTCAGTGGGACTAACCTGCAGGATTAACCCGATTGATGTCTGTGGGCGGGCCTTTATTTTGAAAGGTTTTGTTTCGCCCTCTAAACCAAATATCTTTTTCCTTTTTAGATTTATTTTTTTGAGAATTTTGGGGGGAGATTTTTTAAAATAATTTTTGGATAATTTAATGGTAATTGGCATAGTTTAATTTTAAATATATATTCATAATAGGTATAAATCATTTTTTGTATTTTTTTTTCTTCTTGTGCAAAATATCCATAATGTTTTACTTATTTTCTTGTGACATTTTTGCTTTTTTGCCAATACTTTTTTTTCCTACAGAACAAAATCAAGTGAATGTGCTCAGGTTTCAAGGGGTTAAATGAAAGTAAGCAGCTTGATAGCGGTCTGAAAGTCCCTCTCACTCTCTGCACTCTGGCTTCCAGTTAACTTTTAGTCTGAGGCTAAAAATAACCCTCAACTCGATTGAATCCCTCCGTACACTGTAGCTGTTAGCTCAGAGCTGGGATGTAAAATGTTTCTGTCAGTGCTGCAGAGTGCGCTGCAGCCCCCTGTTCTGTACCAGTGTGGAACTTTATCTAGCCAAAGGCTGAGAGGCGCCCAGGGTTAACATATTCTAGCAAGCAGTTAGCTCAGGGCTAAATGCAGTGCGGAAAGGACTCAGCTGTGGCAGGGAGGCTGAAGGGCAGCTCAGTCTAATAGTGGTCAGTACATGTGGGTGTTGAGAGTGTAATGTGTGTGAAACCCTGGCTGAATTCTTGCATGGGTGCCTACACAGTACATTTGATTTCATTTAAAGAAGACATCTTCACAACATCATCTGAATCAGCTCTGACAGGCTCCCAAGGTTGTTTTTGTCAAGTCCCTTCATATTTTAGGAGAGTAGTCATTATATCATGGCTATAATGTGTTTGTTCGCTTTCAGATATATTGAGTCCATGGTGCACTTTGCCAGTATCCGTCATCCTGCAGCCATTTTGGACGACCTACATGGGAAAGTCCTCAACGAAGCCTATCAGATCAGCAAGTCCACGGTGACTGAGTCCGTAAGTTTAACAACACAAAGACTTGGAAGACAAATTCAACACAATGCGAGGGTCTTAATTCATAGAGGAAAATGTTTTGATGTGCAAATTTTGGAGAAGTTACATTGAACAGGCTGTCATATTCGCACACATGGGAAAATTAGACCTCGACAAATAACAATAAAGACTCTTAAATGAGTCATGTCATCTTTACAGGGATGCCTTTGAGTGCCTTTTAATTAAGACGGTCCAGAAAATCAAGAGAAACTCCAATTCTTGTGTTAGTACTAGAGCCTCTATTCAGTTGGGACTTTGAAATATATCAGCCTTTTTCTTCGAAACATTTTGAGGTCAGAAGAAGAACCACTTTCTGAATTGAAAATGAATTGAAAGTGGTCATTTCAATGGCTGATATCCCACTATTTTGGATGTGGACTCACACAGAGCCAAACAGGCAAGCAGGAGCACAAGCTGTCCAAGACAGAGGGCACGACCCCCGGCTCCCTCAACACCTCCCATGGCCAGACCGACCTGTCTGTCAAACCGGATAATGTGAAAATCAAGGGCCTCCAAGCCAATGTCTCCATCCCCAAGGTAAGAACACTGACCCTAACTAATGAGAAGCCAGTGCTTTTCCTCAAAATGCGCTTCGAGAAATGCAGGGACGAGCACAGAATCGAGAACAGTTTTGTTTATAAATTGAAACTTAGCATTAAACACATCTGCCCTCGTATGGAATAAGTGTGGTGTTAGATAAGATCAATGAAATGTATTAAATGAAATGTTGATACAACATGGCACTCTTTTACAACCTTTTTTCACTTTACTTTCAAATGCAGAGCACATGAATTATGCATACAACGTTACACACTGTATATAAGAATAAAAAAAAGCCAGGTCCGTCATGTTTACAAATTATACTTGTTGAAAGTGCTGAAGGTCATTACGTTCCAAAAAAAAAAAAAAAAAAAAAGAAAATGGCTTGGATGTACACCACTCATATACTGAAATTAACCCATTATTATAAGCAACTGAATAAAATATTTTTTTCAGATACAGTAATAACAAAATAAATTATAATATGAAAACTATTCAGTAAAATATGTTGTTGCTATTGTTTTTTAAAGTCATTTGTAGTCAGCATGCCCCATAAACATTTATATTAATGTTTTATACTTGGTGGTGTTTTTATAATTAAATTATTTTGTTTTGTTTTTTAAACAAATTGTCTCATCACTTTGTCTGTCATCTTCTTTCTAGCCACTGTTATGCTTGTTAATTTATGATAAATAAATTTATGAAAATAGATAGATTTGGCAGGTATGCCTACACAGTCGGGCTCAGCTTGGTTTGGTTCAGTTCAGTTCATTCACTCTCTCCCTCCAGGTGAACCTGTGCCTCCTGCAGGCCTCCGTAGAGGAGGGCTCGCCCTCCTGCTCCACTAAGTGCGTCACCCACGTTTCTCTAGTGGCGCTGTGCTTTGACAGGATCGCCACCCAGTTCCGAATGAACAGGTATCGCTTCTCTAACTCTTCATGCCATTACACTGTGTTCTCCTGAGTGTGTATACAGTATATATACTTACTGTGTGTTCACAGGGCTAATGCGTTTGCTTTAACTGATGCCTTAGTAAATTCGGGTCATTTTCCAAGAGTGTCATTTGTCTTTGAATCATCATACATTCATGTGCTGTTGAGATTATGGGATATACAACTTTTTCATCAGGGACTTGAACGTTCCCTCAGGTTTGGTGCTGAAGTTGGGGAAATTGTGATTGTAGGGGGCAAAGTAAATGTAATATTGCTGAACTGAACAAAATGACATCGCATTGTTGACAATGGAAATTACACCATGTGCCAAAATCAAGAGAAATGCCTAGCACACACAATCATTAACATACAATAAAGCACACTTCATGAGACAAATATTTAACCAAAAGAAATAAAAGATACATAAATATTGAAGGAATAAAAAAAAAAAAAAAAAAATTGACATCAGGATGTACCTTTTGCTTTTCCTATCCAACTCTGTGACCCTGAGCATTCAAAGGAAAGCCGACCAATGCATGTTACATCTGATAATCATGCGAATGAGACATTAGTGGCTTAAGCTCTACATGCTGCTCCACTCAGGGGTATTGTGGAAGAGACGCCCAACACCACAGAGCACGGCCGACCCTCGGTCATGTTGGAGAAGTACGCCTCGGCCACCAAGATGCAGCCTCAGTCATCCGGCTCGCTGCGCTCCAACGCCGGCATCGAGAAGGGCAAGGAGATCGCCGCCAGGCTCAACATCCACCGCATCCACAGTCAGCTCCGAGGACTGGACTCAACAGGTCAGCTCTGTCCGGGCTCTCCACTGTGACGCTGAAGTCATGCCTCACTTCTGACCCTCTACTGACATGCTCATAAGTTTAAGATGTTTAAAAAGAGTGTGTCCCGGAAAAAACCTGATTCCCTTTCCAGTGTTTCAGTTTCAAACACAAGTCGTATCTAACCACTCATGATAATTCATAAAATATTTTCAAACAAAGGTCTTAAGCATAATGCAGTAATTGATATATGGATGGAGACATGGCCAAATTAAATTTGCATAATTTGAACTGCTTTTTCAAAGCTTTCCTCTAGGGCTACAGCCAATTAATGTTTTCATTGTCAATTAATCTGTCGATTATGTTTTTGATTAATTGTTTAATCTGTAAAATCTTAAAACTCATCACAAATGCCTTTCATACCCCAAGCAATATCTTCAGATTGCTTCCATAATCTGAACAGAAAAACACACACACACACACACACACACACACGCACGCACTATGAAACTGAGACAAGCAAGTGATCCTTAGCATTTGTGAAGCCAAATGTTGCCACGTTTTACTCTTTTTTTTTTTTTTATGTTATCTTGTGAAATACTGAGTAGTTTTAAAGCGCCAGGCCTCCTCTTATAATTAAGGAAATGCATCAGCCTGAAAAGGTAGTCATTCTTTAAGTGAACTCTTAACCACTGTGGTCGTGAGTAGGCATTGGTTTGTTTTAAGGGCTCACAATAGACAAAACAGTTGAGAACCACTGGTCATTCTAATCATTGTCTTTGATTGGTTCTCATATTCAAAATTGCAATGGCCCTCAATTGCCATTCAAATGAATGTGTATTACCCATCAACCTTCTACATCATCTCTTATGATCATGATTATGATTTGTTAGCTCTTTGCATTATAAGCCAACAGTATCAGAACTACCCTTCCAGAGTCTCTAGTCTAGTGTTAAACTAACACTTTATGAGACTTTACCTGATGCCATATTGGAGTTGGTATATATGGGTTTCATATGTGAGTGAGCATGTACATGCGCAACCTTTTAATACCCTTGTAACATATATATGTTTTTCTGTCTCCTACCACCATCAAGGGTTTCCTGTTCACATAGAACACTCACAATTTGAGAAATGGAATAAATAGAAATAACCCTCTAATTGGGTTGACAGCTTTCATTAGTTACATTTATTAGTTAAATATCATCGTTTCTTCAGTCATGTTCACCACAGTGTTTTTGTCATGTGACACAGTCTTTCTGCCTCTTTTTATGTGCTGTCTTAGACATCGGCACATGTGCCATCACGGCCATCCCCTTTGAGAAGTCCAAGGTGCTGTTTGGCCTCGAGGAGATGGAGGAGTTTTCGCTCGTGGATGAGACAGACGCCCAGACCATGTCCGGTGATCTGGGACGTTCTCCAGCCTCCCTCGAGAAATGGGGATGGATCATGTTTGAATGCGGCATTGAGAACCTCACAGTGAAAGGTAAATGAGCCCAAATCATTTGAGCAAGAGTTTTACATGTGTAAGCCATAACGTGAACAAGTTCATTTCAAATCTGTGTTCAGGATGCGACGGCAAACATCAAAGATTAAATTATGAAAACGGGTAACAATAATAATAATAATGGAAGCCAAACATATCAGCTGTCTTGGACATATATTGTAGTTACTTTTGGTATGCGTTTAACTTAATTCATGCATATTTTATTTACCCTTCATCTGTTTTGCAGGTGGCCGTCAGTCAGGTGCCATTCTGTACAGTGCGTTTGGTGTGATGGGACGTTCTGATGCCGGGGGGAAGACAGGAATGTCTAAATCCAATGGTTCAACTGGCTCCCAGACAGGCAGCGGATACAGCACTGATGTGTCTGATGACAACCTGCCGCATGACGCCACCAGCCCCGCCTCTGACCTCAACGAGCATTCAGACTCAGACGACCAGGTACAGATATCAGGAAAAATTCAGTGGCCATAAAAATTTTTGGGCAAGAGCACATACCATGCACCAAGGCTGAGTCCTGATCACAGCGTCCTGGGTGCGAATTGGCAAGAGACTGAAGTCCTGAGCCAACTTTTGTTTCCTCAAAATCTGCTTTTGTGTCATTCTAGGAAACCAGCCAGTGAAAGTGAAGAGATGTTGCATTTGCAATGAGACACATTTTATTTTTCTAGTGATTCCATCCCCTAGTTGTTAAGATTGCATTCAGTACACTGCAGAATTACACTCATGGAATTTAACTGGCAAATACGTGAGTGTAAAAACCCTGAAAGAATTAAAACTATGTCAAAGCTGCAGCGCTAGAGCCTGTTCCCACCAGCCAGCTTCATGTATCCTCATTACACACTGCTCTGCTCCAATCTGAAGGATGAAGGGGTGGAGTCAGATGACCTGAAGAAAGACCTCCCCCTCATGCCCCCCCCACCTGACTCCAGCAGCATGAAGCTGACCATCAGGGAAATCTGGTTCAGCTTCGCTGCTCCCACCAACATCCGCTCAGCCTCACAGGCCATCTCCAGGTAGGACTGCACTGTTGTGCACAATGGATGTCTTTAAATTCATGCTTTCAGTCAGTGACATATGCTGAAAGTGGTCAACTCAAAGTAAAATGGGATAAGGAGCAGCCAAATCACCCATTTAATTGTAATGTAATTTAATTGATTTAAGCAAACAAAACTGGTAGACATCAATTCATTCTAGACAATTTAGTGCCTAATTAACATTTACTCTGAGATGATGTTTACATGTTTCTTTACAAATGCCATTAAGATGCATTTATTGAACATTTGTGATGCACAGTGAACATCCCTCTGATTTTCTCTTGTGATTTTAGACAGCTGAATCTTCTGAGTACAGCCACTCCTGCCATTGGAGCCTGGTTGGTTCCCATTGACCAGCTCAAATCTTCCCTGCGCAAACTGGATATGGAAGGCACACTGCGAGTGTGTGCTGTTATGGGCTGTATTATGACTGAAGCTCTTGAGGTCAGCAATCTAAGATGATCTGGTTAAATTGAGGAATTAGTAAACCTGACTTATAGTAGCATATAAATGTGGAGGATTTGAGCACTGTTTTGTTTCACACCTTCCCCCAAATCTTTTTCTCATTCTTCAACAGAAAAAGAGCATCCACATCCCGATTCGGAGCAAGTACAACCGCGTGACTAAACGAGCTCGCTACCTGCACGAGAACCCCTCCTGCATGCTCTGTAACATCCTGCACCGCTACCTGCAACAGGCCGACTACTCTGTCATAGAGGAGGCTACAATGGTTAGTCATTGTCTCTGAATTTCTTCTTTGCAGCGCTGAAATGTGAAGGAATTCTCTAGACAGTGCATTCATTGATAATTATTTATTTGGTCTAGATTTGCCAACAAGATTATCCAGACAGAACGTTGCTTTTTACAGAGATTATAAAAGCAAGTTCGTTTCAGGATTTGCTTCCTCAGGATATCACTGCACCTTCCTGCATTTGGCTGCTCATCACCATTTGCATCAAGCTGTTAAATTAAATGAAATGATGGCACTAATTCAGCTCTTTCCCCTTCTTTCTTCTGCAGAATGACGGGCTCCCAGCCCTTGTGACTTTAAAGAAGGGTCTGGTGGCCTTAGCCAGACAGTGGATGAAGTTTATTGTGGTAACTCAGGGCTTCAAGGCTATTGGCCTGATGAGGCCCAACCAGCTGGCCAAGCCGAGGGAGCCTCAGCAGAGCCTGGGTGACATGATCTTGGGCCTCGACAATGGTGCTGCGCTTCAGAGTGACACCAGCGCAGATGGAGCCGAGTTCGAGTTTGACGCAGGTGGAAACTCTCAGCACTTCATAACCAAATTTTTGACATTAATTCAGCTAGTCAGTTGCCCAAAAATACTTGGGGCACTGTAGCCCAAATGATTCTCATCTAGAAATACAAGGCACCTGCCAGCCTCTGTAGATAAAAAAATTGAAAGGAAAAAAAACATATATAATTATATATATAATATAATTACAATAATCACACTTCCTGTAGACGTGTTCTTACCTTTTTTTTTCCATTCATTTACTATTTTAGGTTTGGGGTTAGAATATTTTATTTTATTTTATTTAGACAGGAATCTATACAACAAGAAAATGCATCTTAATAGGCCAAGGTGGTGTTTTTTGTTTTTTTTTAATAGTTGTGAAAAGAAAAAAAGGGAATTTCACTCAGATTGTTAAATAATACCTGTCTGCCCTGGGGCTGTGGGTTAATGACTACTAATAACTCCTAACCTTTTTTTCGCTTCTCAGTGTGTGAAAAGAAACAGCTGGTTTCACTTGTTTGCAAAAAAAGAGAATTATGTCTGCTTGTAGCTTTGCCTCAGTGACAAAGTTTGTCTGTGAGTGTAATTTCATGTGCTTGTTTGAAGCCACAGTGAGTGAACACACCATGTTACTGGAGGGAGCCTGCAGTCGTCCCCCACCAAAAGAAGCAAACTCCGGCCCCGTCAGTGGAGTGGAGATCATGAGGAAACTGTCCAAGTCCCATACGCACAGCGAGTCTGCACTTAAAATAAAGGTACAGCTTTTAGCTTTTATCTTAAACTTCCAGGTATGCGGTTTTGTTTGCATAGGTAAACTGCTTGCATGCTGCTTGCAACAGTAGAATAGGCTTTAATTTATGAATCTCCCGTGTTACAATTCAAGTGCAACCAAAACAAGAGTGCTTAGGCAATAGCGATAGCAAGAACTTTGGAATCTGTCAAGGTATTCACACAAAACACAGATGGTAGGCAAAGACAGAAAAGCTAGACAGATGGGATAGTGTTTTCTTTACAAAACGGGTGCCAAGTCAGGTGCAAACAGGGGAGAGGGGGGACTGAGGTGCTGCTTGATGAGATGAATTTTTAAGTCATATTTGAAGACAGGGAGTGACTGCGCTGTCCTGCCCCTGAGGAAGTTGATTCCACCATTTGGGAGCCAGGAGGCACTGGCGTAGAGGCTGAGCCGAGCAATGACATTTTTCTTTGCAAAATTTTTCTATTCACGTTAGTCATTACAATTCAGCTTTTTTTGTAGAAAAAGCTCGATCGTCTTAACAACTAGATGCAGCGGTTGCCTTTACCTGTAAACAGTACTTCGGGGCAACTCTCAAGAGCTTGTCACAAACTTTCACAACACAGCCGATGTACTCTGTATGGACTTTTTATGATTGGAGCTTTTTGGAATTCTCTTATGACTACTAGCAATTTTACTGCTGCTGCTTTCTCTATTTTCACTCTAATTGTTGTCTGCTTTGTGTGAATCCCCTTCTTCTATTCTGTTCTCCTTCTTCGCTGTACTTGTTCCACTCACATAAAGTCAAGTCATCGATGTGCATGCTGTTGTGGAAAGTTGAACTTCTGTTTCATTACTTTTTTCAAAGCAGGCACTATTCATGCCACTGGTAGCTTAAAAAAGTGCTCTGCCGGTAATCTGCATCTGTGCATTTGTCGTCCCCAGGGTTCCCATCCTTACCAGTCGCTGAGCTACACCAGCGGCGACACGGCAGCGGACTCTCCTGCCCACGTCAGCCGTGCGGGCCTGCCGGCCAAGGACAGCCCCAGGAAGGAGAGTCTCCTGAGCAACCTGACAGGCAGCTTTAGGAGTCTGCACAACCTGTTGGAGGGCACGCCCCAGAGGAACGAACCCTCTGCTGCCACCGCAGCAAAGAGCAGCTCTCTCACTCGCACCGGTACCCACACTTTGTACATGATGTAGACATTAGCTTTGCAGGTCAGACTGAAATGTGTCTGAGGGTGCTTTCATATCTGGTCCATACCAGAGTCCGCTTAAAATGACACATTCTTTGTTTCACATTGCCATGATTGCAAGTGAACCATTTGATGCCCACATTGTGAACAGAAGGTGGCAGCACAACATCTAGACTGGCAAAAATAGCCTGCAGGTAATCAATAATCTATAGGTTAAGGAGTTTGAAATGGCTGTGTACTGTGTAGGCAGTTTTATGTTCTAGTGTCTACATTTTGATCTGTCAGAATGGAAATCTGGGCTCTGCTGTTACTTATTCTTGATGGACTCAGATCCTCAAATGCGTTAATGTGGCAATAATGTCAAACACTGCCAGAGACAAGCTGCTGTGTATCTAATTTAGGAAGGAAGAGGAAGTTATTGAGAGCAACACACCACTAGTCGCTAGCATGCTAAAAACAAAACATCCTGCAGTAAATCCTGATTTGCGAGGATGTTTCATAATTTCCTGGCTTTCATGTGGACATTTGAAATGCTTTCACACCACAGCTGGTCCACGTCAGTTTGTTTGGAGGTAGACTGAGAAAAATTTGGTGAGTCCAGTTTCACACCTGCCAAAAACAGTACAAATTTTCCAAAGAGTTCATGACTTCGGAAACAAACACTATAGGTACCTCCGAACCTCCGAAGCAATCAGGGTTGAAACTTTCTTTAAGCTTCTTGTTGGAAAGGAGATACCTAGAAGAGAAAATGTAAAGTGACAGTTGTTAAAAGTTGTGTTGTCCAATCATTTTGCAATTTCTGCTCAGTGTGTGATGTGTCCTCACCCTAACCATCCTCCCTCTGGGCCTCAGGTAACAGCGTCGGGACCGACATGCTGACCGAGCACCCGCTGCTATCGGAGCCCTCATCCGTCAGCTTCTACAACTGGATGTCAAATGCTGTGGGCAACAGGACGGGGGCTGCAGCCCAGGACTCCCCCGTCAGCCGTTCCCAGCACAACAGCCTGCAAACAGGTCAGACGGCGGTAACTGTTATTTAGAGCATCTAATACTGCGTTAGAGTTTTAACAGAAAGGTACCGTGCTTACCATGCAATTCATTAGCAATAAGACTCTGAAATCGCTTCTTTGGTAGAATCTTTTTTTGGTTTTTTGTGTGTTTGTTTTATGTGATATTTTTCGTATAAGTACCAGTTATGGGTAACTTCTTACTTCTCCTAGTACATCAGATACAGTGGAGGAATGTAGTGAGAGTAAATGTTCATTGTGCTGTTGTTGGTTTACTAGAACAAGCGGCCTCACCTGTCAACAACTACCACTACCAACCTCTGCCAACAATTTACAGCCCAGAAGGAGGTCAGGGATGCTCTCTCAGTGTTGTGTAAAGTAGCTATAACAAAGTAGCTGGCTAGTTGAGTACTGTAGTTTGCTCCTGCTGAGTTCTTAGGTTAGTTCCCAGAACTCTGCACTCCTGGCAGAAACAACCTGCAAACAGGTGTGTTATTGGTGTATATGTTGTTGAATAAGATCATTTTACCTTCAGTGATTCCCAAGGGCAAAGTACATCATTGCAGCATCTAATAATGGGATATTATCATAGTAAATATAACACTTTGAAGATTGAAGTATGAAGTCCAATTGTATTAGGATTTTTTTCTTACATTTAGGTGAGCCTCTGATGTTTTTTGTTCATTAGTTACTTGAGTCAACAGATTCTGCAAGTCAGTAGCTTTCCTGTGGTCACGTCACTATCAGGCCATGCGTGGGACTAGGCTTCATTTTCTAAATACTGTTGAATATGTTTACAAGTCATCCCAGACTCATGAAACTGCCTGCATACAGCTTGGGGAACGTGGGATGAATACAGTGATTGTGATATTTGTGATATAAGGTCTGTTTAGTGCAAAACTGGTCCCAGTCCACTGTCTACTCCCAGTAAACAAGCCTGGAGTCAACAAGACTTCAGTAGTTTCCAAGTGTGATCATAATGTTCGTCGAAGGCACATGTCAGCCTTCCCAATCACAGCAGATTTTAAGTGTCAAAAAATGTCTGAATCTTCATTTTGGTCGATGTGTGCACCCCCGGGATTCAGTTCAGCCACTGCCAACAACCAGCCGCCTGGAAGGAGCTCAGAGATATCATCCTCTGTGTTGTGTAAATGTTGTGGGTGAGCTAGTTAGTCCATGAGCTGAATCTCTGCCTGTGCTTCCTTTTTATCAGCTGGTACTTTTGCCCGCATACTCTGAGCAAAAGTTTGACACTTTCTTAACCTTGTTTCTTGATTTGCTAATCATCCCAGATTCACCTGTCAGGGTCAACAGCACAGCAGCTTGCAGACATGTCAGGACACGTTGACTCACTGATAAAATGCTCAGTGTTATGGTTGGGTCAGTGTTAGGTTATTTGCATATCAGGACCCCACGGCCTGCAGACAAATTGGTGAAATGGATAGACAGTGCCATGTTGCATAATGTTGTTATTCCACAGATATCTCTCTGCCAAATAAACTATGAGAACCAGAGCATATTAGTGGAGTTGAGCGAGTTGAAATTCAGTTCATCCCTCACCGCGTCACTCAGCTGCTGTTTCCCCTGTCATCCGCTCTGCTTCACGCCTGTTCGTCTTCTGATTCACAAACAACTGGGCTCTGAATATGTTTCGTCTTTTCTCAAAAGCAGCCCATCATTTTGAGTATAGGCATTGCCCACACGAGTCAGTGAAAAGGATGATCTCACTCCCATAATTTAGTGAAGCCCTTCTTACTGCGTGAACACCGTTTGATGTGTGTAAATGTAGTGCTGTTTACAGGACAATGAACTTGAGTTTACCCCAAAATTCTGTCATTATCTGCTCCCCCAGATGGATTTAAAGTTTACCAGATGGATTTAAAGTGCACTCATTCCAATTACCAGTCCTCAAAAGAGTCATGTATTGGTATTTTTCATCACTACCTCCCCAAGTCAGGAGTGGGTAATTTGCATGTCTGCTGCCATTATTTGGAGCCGTTTCTCAGCCTCCCTCTCTGGAACTGAACCCTGATTCCCCGTTACCAGCGGTCACCGTGGAAGGCACAGAAAGTACCACTGAGAATTGACAGAGTAGACATTTCAAATGAGATGCTGCTGCCACGAAAGGCCAGCAGTTCCACTTGAGGTTTCTCTGACACAGCTAAACTGAATGGAGTCTCGGTGTTTGGAGTTCCAAAAGTGTCATGAAATTACCATAAAAATGCTCTTTTCAGCTCATGTGTATTACAAAAGTGTTTACGAGCCAAACAGTTGCATTAAGTCCAAAATAGACAGACATCATCTCCTCCTGTCTCCTCCGATTGACGTCCCTGATATGTGTTTATAGAAAGTATGAACAGGCATGTCTGTCATCTGACAGTGCTCTCCTCACTTTCTGTGCTCCATGTAGCTCCTCTACCTGCTCTACTGAGCATGCGAGGCACGCAGCAGCAACAGCAGAGGTTGATTGCAGTGCAGTCCGGCAGTAATAGAGGAGGGTTGGGGTGGTGCCCTGCAATATCAGTAGCAGAGGCTGGGGGCCGCGCCTGTAGCCCGCAGTAGGCAGAGGGCAAATGTCGCTCAGTTATGTTATGAATGGCAGCTAGAGTGGAACAGAGCAGCAGTGTTTTAAACCTGCCTGTGCAGAGGCAATATATAGCTGCTTCGCTTACATGCTCTGGGGAGACAATGCCATTATCACCCTCACAAACAAACAGTCGCTCCAAGGACCTGCCCAGTCTTACAGCATGCGTTTGAATCCTGGCACAGGTGGGACCTGTAATCTGCCCACCATACCGTCAGCATCTGACTTCAACACGGTGCTGTCCAGTGACCAGAACACCCTGGATGGGACTCATTCCCAGCATTCCCAGCACAGCACCAGCCAGGATGACATGGCTGACATCGAGGAGGGCAACCAGTGCCCTGCTGCTGTACAGCTGGCTGATGCTCAGGTTTGCGCCATCATTCTTATTCTGTCTCTGCTTGTGTCATTGCATTTGTCTATTCACTTGCTTTAGATGTTTGCCTTTCCATGTAAAACTTCACACAGATAACAAGGATGGCTGGGGAAAGAAAAATTGATTGCTCTGTGCATGACTTATTTGGTCAGAGCCAGGCAGGAGTTCTATTCTGATAGGTGTACTGCTTATTTGGATTACGGATGACTGTGTCTGTCAGTGCCTCCATACATACCCCCTTCTCCCACAACCTGCCTTCCCTCAGCATACGCCACACCAGCGGGTAAAGCAAACTGAACTTTGGTAGAGTTTTGGGTTGTACGGGGTAAGTGGGTATGATATGAGTTCTCATTATGGGCTGCTAATCCACAACAATGTATTTCTATTTCTACATTCACTTCCATAGCAAAACAGCTCCCAAAATAACATTTTAGCACATAAATGAACACAAACAAAGCAGAGTGTGCCAATATAAGAAACAAGTCCCAGTACCCATTTTTTTCCCTTGTAATTACAGTCGTCTATTAAAGTACAGATCAGGTCAGTACTTTCTGGTGCAAGGTTACTACACAGAAGTTTCTTGCAGATGCTACCTGCCGGATATGCTTTCCTATTCACGAAAAGAACAAAAGAAAAAAGAAAAAAAAACAACAGTACTGGGATTCATTTTTAGTTATTTAGCATAATCCTCTTTGTTCATTTGTTTATGTGCTAAAACTGTTATTTTGGGAGCGGTTTTGTTGCTCTATGGAAGTGAATGGAGAGACACAAATACAGTGTTCTGGAGCACAGGGCTGCACAGAGCAACTAATGAGGAGATTTCTCCACCATGTGGACTGGTATCATGTCCAGGTAACTGCACAATGCAGCACTCTAACAAAGTTCAGTTTTGCTGCTTTAAACTCAGGCTTGTTGTCTTGCTTGTTAATTTTTCAAAGTTTATGTCAAGTTTTATTTTATCCAGCATTAAAAGGTAGCTTATAACTTGCTGGAACCTAAATGTGACTAGCTTTGCATGCCTGATGACCCCTAAAGTTAATCACAGAGTGAGGACTGCCTGATCAGTGATGTCATCCCAAATATTAGTGACTACATTTATTGTATGAATCTCAGCAAAAGCAAAAGCATTAAGCCATGTCAAATAGTTGGCTGTTGACTGGTCTGGCCCTTCCTTAATAAGCATGAAGAAACATTTATGTTCAGTGTTTTGAGTGTGTTTATTATTTGCTTTGCATGACTGTCTCCCAGCCCTGGAGACATTATCATGTCTTTATTAGTGTTTATATTTTTTCTGTATATAGGAGTTGCAAACTCCAAAGGCATTTTAGTTCAGTTGCATTGCCTTTGTCTAAGTGCTGGCTCACTCTGCCTTGATCTCTGCTCTCCACCCCTAGGTTGTTTTCAAGCCTTTGCTGAGTCACACGGGGATCCAGGCCCAGGACACCACTCCTCTCAGTTACAAGATGTATTTTGGAGAACATCTTTCTTTCTCTGGCAACCTGGAGTGTCTCCGCGCAGACATCGTTGACTCTGACACCTCCAAAGAGCGCAAAAACAAAAGATCCCGGAGGTAAAACTAACTCACCCTCTCCAGACACTCTAAATGTAACCATTAATAAAAAGAATATGGTGAAGTTGGATTTAAATGATGCAGTGCGGGATCCTTCTCCTCAGCTTTTCTTTTTTCACTTCCTAGCATTCGCGCCTTGGCACCTTGGCAGTGATTTCTCTGTCTCTCTATTTCCACAGACAAGGCATGGTGAACCTCCCTCCACTGGAGTTCAAGCCGGCGCTGCTGATCGAGACGTTCAGCCTGAACGCAGTGGTAATGGAGAAGTCGACCAGCGCCCCCCAGGGCCCCACCGCCGCTCCGCTCTCCTTCCATGACCTCAGCCGCCGCCACTACAACACCTTCCACTGCGACTTCACCACGGCCTGCCAGGCCATCAGCCAGCGCGTGGACATGGCCCTCGTGCGCCTCATCCACCAGTTCAGCACCATGATCGACGACATCAAGGCCACGCAGACAGACATCAAGCTGAGCCGCTACACCGCCGGCTCTGCGTCCCCGACACCTACGTTCAAAGCCCGGCCCTACCGCCACTTCAGGTCGTCAGACTTCAGTCGTAGCTCCCGAGGCAGCCTCAACGGGGCGAGCCGCAGCGGGACGCAGACCCTGAAGAGCAAACGGGGGCTGGGAGGAGGAGGAGGCGGTGGAGGAGGAGGGATCGCTGGGGGTTTACCTCCTAATGGCCCTCCATCAGGCATGGACACACTGGGGAGAAGGGAGCCCAGGGGACGCAGCTCGCTGGGACGCTCTGAGCGCCGCACATCCAAGGTAAAATTATAATGACATGATACCACAGCAATAGTCACAAACAATAATACAAGGTCATTGCATAAAATTAGATCCTTAACCCTCTGAAACCTGTGGGGCTTTAAGTTGTTTTTTTTCTTCTTTTTTGTTTATTTTTTATATGTATTTTTTGTAATGTTTTAGCAATTTTGTTGTAAATATTTTTTATTCAAATTGTCTGGTAATTTATGGTAATTTAATGGTAATTTATTTTGAAAAATAAAATTGTTTTTGCTATTTTGTGGCAGTTTTCTTGTTGTGTTATGCTATGAATGTTTTTGCTAATATTGTGGTCATTTTTGGGTTATTTTCATGTATTTTTTCCCACATTTTGAAAAATTTCTGGTCATTATCTGGTAATTTTAATGGATTTTTTAAATTCTCTTTTTCCTGTTTTTTTTGTTTGTTTTTGTATTTCAAAGTAATATGATTTTCTTTTGTCTTCATTTTAGTTTCTTCTTCTTATTTTTTTATAAATTTTTGAGTTACCTTTTGGTGATTTTGGTAATCTTGTATTTAATGGTAAATATGTCATGTTTGTATAAGAAATCATTTGAATTTTTTCATGTTTCATAAGGTTTAGAAGTATTGTGAAGATTATATAGACCTAACGAGGCTGAACACCCTAAGGCAGGTTCTTCTACAGTCTAGCAGCCCTTTTGGCAAAGAACAGACCACCTTTTGTTTTTACTTGACATTTTCGAACAGTAGGAACCCTCGTAGGAAACCTCGGGGTGCAGTTTGGATCACAGAGCGGTGAAAGGTCTGTGATACAACTTGATGCCAGACCCATCTGTGCTTTACATTTGTTAAAATCTTAAAGTCAGCTCTAAAGCTAACAGGTAGTCCACACACCCTAGAGGGAGCCAGTGGATTAAAAGAGTCACTCAGAAAAGACACTAAAAACCAAACACACAGGGATCTGCCAGTCATCTGTAGAAAAGGCTGCTATCCAGATGTGTTAAAGGTTTAATGACAGAGTCTTGGGTCCCACTAGAGGCTATGACAATCTGTGTACTGACTACAAATTCATTCAGAAGGTTTTCTTTCTTTTTTTTCTACATAGTTGCATATTTTTAGAAGCTCAGCACTTTAAGCAGCTGAAGTGACTGTAAAGATGCATCTGAGTTGCTGAACACAGGTCTTAACTGCTTTCCACAGACATCTGGAGCGGGGCGTATCCCAAACATTTGTCTTGGAATAAAAGTGTTAGCTTCCTTTTGAAGTTCATTTCAGGAACAGCTGTTGCCTGTTGAAATTAATGAGATCTGTCTCACAGATCTCATTAATTTCAGAATTAATGAAGTCATGACAGTCAAACCGTAATTAAGATTGCTTGGCACATTGGACAGAGGTGTGTTTGAGTCAAAACCTTACAGGATTATCACTGCACTGTTCCCCGGGTCCTGTTACAACGTCAAAAGTGGTAGAAATAATCCAGCAAGGCTACTTATCTCTTGTTAGAGTGAGGAGAGGTCAAATGAGTACGGAGAATATTATTTGTTTCAAGTTGTTCGTAGCTGATTTGGCATGAAATTGTAAGGCTAACTTGTGAGTTTTGCTTTCCACTTAGTATTAATGATATCAGAAAATGTTTTCCAGTCATTATGTACCCTTCTACCTCTCAATACATATTGTCACCTTTTCACATGAACCACCTTTAGGTGTCAAGGAAGGGTTCCCGTGACGTGGCGGACCACATGGCCATCCAGATGGACGACTCGGACTCCATCACGGTGTCGGAGCAGAGCGAGCCTTCAGCAGAGTGCTGGCAGAACATGTACAAGCTGCTCAACTTCTACTCCCTCATCTCCGATCCCACCGGCATCCTGGAGAAAAGCTCGCCGGAGAACTGCCTCTCAGGTGGGAAGCTGTCAGTGGGTTAGTTGGCTCCTTCCTTCCCCACCTTCTGCACCTTCCTTTCATGTAAACCAAAAATGAAAACACCATAACCATTCCCACCACTCCACTCTGCCTAAAGGTGCCCTCCCTTCCTCCCATCCCTCCACCTCAACCACCCACCCACTCAGGATCCAGGCCAGCCTCCCCATCATGAGGCTACTTCAATAATGTTTTAGGTTTTTCAGACATGGTACCCCAGATTTGTGCCACTGATTCCTTGGCCCTGTGTCAACAATTCCATACACAATGTCAACATAAGTTAAAACCCAAACCTGAATAACGAGTAATGAGAAGTTTCCATCGGGGAGCAACCAATATCTTTTGCTGCTGTCAGTCCAGCTAAAACTTTTCAGGTAGTGACAGGTGCAAGATAGACACATCATTTAGTCAAAATATAAAAAGTGAGTAAGAAAGTTAAATCAGAAATCTTGGAAAGGTTGGATGGAGCATGGACTAAATTATGACATCTAAGCACGGGGTAACAGCTGCTTTATAAGTTCTGTCAAAATACAGACTGCTCACGTAAAGACACGCACTCACAAATGTCTGGTAAGTTGTGCCTCTAGCAATTTTTGAAACAGCGTCAAAGCTCAAAAGCCAAGCTGGCGAAAGAAAACACAAAAACAATGTTCTGAAGGACTTGAATATTCTGATTTATTTTTAGTTACCTTACTCTGGGTCTTGAACTTTTACTTAATATTTTTATTATTGTAATTGATTGCCAAAATTGGCTCCAT